>JAVHYY010001010.1:0-53980 GCA_035221665.1 Okamejei kenojei
TTGACTGTGACTGAAGAAACACCCAAACATTACCCATTTCTCCTCCTGATTTTTGTGGTCTCTTTTAAACTACGCTATTCTATCCACGGTGCGGTGTCCACAGCTAGAATCAGGCACCTTGCCATATGTGGGCAGAGTGAAGGGGCGCAGGCCGGTTGACTCGCGTGCTCTCCAACAGTGGTCAAGCGGTTAGCCGTACTCACAGGACAGCAGGGAAGGACGCTTACTGCTGTGGTACGCCGGTGCTGCCACAGGCGGGCATGTGGGGAAACCCTTGCCACACACAGCGCACACAAAGGGCCCTCTCCGGTGTGTATCCACTGGGCCCCCGTCTCTCTTGCCACAGTGTTCAGCTGCCTCGCCGCGGGTCCCCGGTGCTGACGCAACCCCCGTGAGCTTGTCAACATCCTCACCGCAGTACGGGCATCGTAGGCTCACACTGGTGTACACGCTTGAACAGGGCCGTGGAGGCCATGGCAAAGCTCTCTCCACACATCGGCTGGGACGGGATAGTCACCGGCGTGCACCCGCTGGTGGACAGCATCTGGAAGAACCGGGTTGAAGCCCTTGCCGCACGGGCGCAGGTGTAGGGCGCTCGCGGGTGTGGTGCGCTGGTGCTCCAGCAGGGTCCCGGACGGGTGAAGCCCTTGCCGCCACTGGTGCAGGTGTAGGGGCCTCCCCGGTGGGGTGTACTGATGCACCAGCAGGTTTGCTGGACCGGGTGAAGCCTTGCCGCACTGGCGCAGGTGTAGGGACGCTTGCTAGCGTGGATGCGCTTGGTGCAGCAGCAGTGCTGGACTGGTGAAGCCCTTGCCGCCAGGGTGCAGGTATAGGGGCGCTCGCCGTGTGGGTGCGCTGGGGCTCCGCAAGTGCAGGACCGGGTGAAGCCTTGCCGCACTGGTGCAGGTTAAGGGCGCACGACCGTGTGGGGTGCGCTGGTGCGACAGCAGGTTGTCGGAGTGGGTGAAGCCCTAGCCGCACTGGGGCGCAGTGTAGGGGCGCTTCGCCGGTGTGGGTGTGCTGGTGGGACAGAAGGTTCCAGGAATGGGTGAAGCCCTTCCCACACTGGCGCAGGTGTAGGACCGCTCGCTGGTGGGTGCGCTGGTGCTCCACAGTTGCCGGACTGAGTGAAGCTCTTTCCGCATTCGCTGCAGGTGTAGGGGCGCTCCCCGGTGTGGGTGCCTGGTGCACCAGCAGGTTGCCTGGACTTAGTGAAGCTCTTGCCACAGTCGCTGCAGGTGTAGGGGAGCTCGCCGGTGTGCAGGCGCCTGTGCTGCTTCAGGCTCGGTGATGACTTGGAAGCCTTTTCCGAGTCAGAGCAGATGAAGGGCCGCACACTGCAGTGCACTCCGCCGGGCCCCAGCAGTCCCGAACAACCTGGGCAAAGTTCTTCTTGCCGCAGGTGGAACAGCTAGGCTCTCGCCCGTGTGCGCCCCGCCGGTGGGGGCCTCCAGCAGCATGGGTACGCCAGTCCTTGCCACACACTCACACTCATAATGCATCTCCTTGTTGTGCCACGTCATGTGTCCTCCAGCGAACTCAGTCCCTCGAAACTTAGCACCGCACACAGAGCAGAATGGGGGAAGGGCTCACAAGGCACCCTGGCGCCCTCAATGGCACTCAAGTCCCATCTCTCTGTCCACATAGCAACGGCCCTAAACCCTGCAGGAGGGGAACACAGACGGTCAACTAGCCTGGCAAAAGGACAATACTAGCACTATTGGGTCGTTTTGGGCGAAGGAAACCGTATTATAATATGTGCGCACAGTGCGCAGCGGTACAGTTGCTGGTCTCACCGCCAGAGACCAGGGCTCGAGCCGGACTAACGGTGCGGTCTGTGTGAGTTTGTACGTTTCTCCCTTGACTGCGAGGAATTTTAATCTGGGTGCTCCAGTTTCCTCCAACATTTTTTTTTCAAGTATTTATTTATTAGAAGCAGTAAATAACAAGAACATTTAATGTATAACAGTCATACATGCTATATTATCAATTATTTAATGGACTCTGCCTTAATATATTTTTTTGCTGTCTCGGCCTGACTCTCTGGCTCTTCTCTCTCTATCCTTCCCACTCTAGTCTCTCTCACTGTCTGTCTCTCACTCTCTCTCGCCTGTCTGCTCTCTCTGTCTCTTCTCTCTGTCCGGGTCGGGCACGCGGGCAGCCGCGCGCCGTCTCTCTGGAGGGGGGGAGTCTCTCTCTTTTCTGTCTCTCTCACTGTTCTTCTGTCCGTCTCTCCCTCTCCCTCGCTATCTCTGCAGGGGGGCTTCTCTCTTCACTCTCCATCGCTCCCTGTCTTTTCTGTCCTCGCTCTCGTTTCTCTCTGTCTCCTTATCTCGATCTCTCTCTCTATCGATCTCTCTCTGTCGCTCTCTGTCTCTCTGTCCCTCTCTCTCCTGTCTGTCGGTCTCTAAACTCTGCTCTCTCATTCTCTCTTTCTCTCTGTCGGGTGGGTGAGTCTGCCCTGACTCGTTTCTTTCTTCTCTGTCTCTCTCACTCGCTCGTCTCACTGCTTTCTTTCTCTCTGATGTCTGTCTTCGTCTGCTCTCGTTCTCATCTATGTCTTTCTCTCTCTCTGTCTTTTCTATTATCTGGCACGGTGCTCTGGCTCTCCGTCTCTCCTCTCTTTTCTGCTTCTGTTTCTCTCTGTCCCCTCTCTCCGACCTCTCTCACTCCTCTCTCTCTCTCTCCTCTCTCTCTTCTCTCTCTCTCTCTCTCTGTCTCTCCCTCTCTCGCTCCTCTTCTCTCTCTATCTCTCTTTATCTTTTCTCTCTCTATATAGCTCCTCTCTCTCGTCTCTCGCTGCTCTCTCGGTCTCCCCTGTCTCTCTCTGTCTCCCTGTGTAACATGGCTCTCTCTCTCCTCTCACGCTCTCGTCTCTCTCTCTCTTGTTCTTTCCTCTCTCCCACACCTCTCTCTCTCTCTCTCTCTTGTCCGCTGTGTTCTCTCTTTCTCTCCTCTGTCTTTTTTTTTATATGGATAGAAAATAATAAAGGAAAGAGAGAAAGAAAAGTATGATAAAGAAGAATGGGAATAATTTACTAATAAACAACATTGGAGATAAGTTTGTAAATGATAAAGTTATCTTTTCATCTATCCTGAATCGACTTCATCAGCCAGGTTCTCTGCGAACCAGTTTGCCCCTTCAAATAATCAATAAATAGATACCATATCCTGATATAAAGTCTTTGTTGTCCATTAAGACTAGTCTGATCTTTCCAAATGTAGGTCTCCGTCATTTTCATAACGCAACATTTTAAATTGTGGGTTTTATAGGACCTTTCCAAATTGTTATATAATATGTCCCAATTATTATAACTATAGTCGGCTTGTAGTAATGTCAGACTTTGTTCTGAAATTTCCAAGATTATTATTTTTGAGTTGGGATCCAATCTGGGTGTTGAGTTGTTCCTCCAACATTCAAAGACTCAGGACTGTAGATTAATCGGGTCTCCGCTAAAATTGGTAAATGTCCCTAATGTGCGTAGGAATAGTGCTAGTGAGGGGGTGACGCTGGTCGCGCGGACTGCCGCGGGCTGAAAAGACCTGTTCCGCGCTGCCATCCTCTAAACTAAACTAAACCAAAGAGGGGTCTCAACCAAAATGTCACCCATTCATTCTCATCCACTGAGGCTTGCCTGACCCTAAGTTGCTCCACACTTTGTCTCTATCTTCTCCACAGATGCTGCTGACCCCTGACTTACTCCAGACATTCTCACTGTCGCTCTCTCTCTGTCGCCTCTCTCTCTGTCTCTCCTCACCGTCTCTTTCTCCCTCTCTCTCTCCGCCCCCGTTCTCACTCGGTTTCCTCTCTCTCTCTCTCTCTCGACTCATCTCTCTCTCCTCTGCCCCCCTCGCTCTCTGTCCCTCTGCTCTCTCTCTCCCAATCCGCTTCCGCTCGTCCCTCACTCTGTCACCCCCTCCTCTCTCTCTCCTCTCGCTCTCTCTCTCTTTCTCTACTATCCCCCCCTCTTCCTCTCCCCCTCTCTCTCTAACTCTCTCTGTCCCTCTCTCAACTCTCTCTAACTCTCTCTGTCCCTCTCCTCTCTCTACTCCGCCCCCCCTCTCTGTCCTGTCTCTTCTCTCTGTGTCCACTCTCTCCTCCTCTCACTCTAACCCCTACCTCCCTCTCGCCCTCCCGCTCTCTGTCCCGCCCTCTCCTCTCACTCCTCTCGCTCTCCTCTCTCGTACCCTCTCTATTTCTCTCTCTGTCTCTTTCTCGCTCTACTCTCTTGTCCTCTCTCTCTCTCTCACTTTTTTCTCTGTCTCTCTCTCTGGGCTCTCTCTCTCTCTCTCTCTCTCGTCTGTCCCCTCGTCTCTGCCCCCCTCTCTACCTCTCTATCTCTCTCTTCTCTCTTGTCCCTCAATCTCTTCTATCTCTATCTCTCTCCCTCTCTCTGTCCCTCCCTCTCTCTCTCTGTCTCTCGCCACACTCCTCAGGGACAGAGGATTTGGGTGGCGAACATAGACCAATTCCTGCCAATCATGGGCCTAACCGCAGATAGATACATAACGTATACTTTTAGGACAGGAAAGAGAATTGATCTGCAAATAGAAAACGCCATTGGCCAGGACAGGGGGGGGGATATTTATTAAGGATTCGGAGTAAGAGCGTTGTAAAAACAAGCCTGAAGGCTTTGTGGTCTCAAATGCAAGAAGCATTCGTAATAGGTGGATGAGTGGAAGGTGCAGATAGCTATTAATGTTTATGATATAGTTGGGATCCGGAGACATGGCTCCAGGGTGACCAAGGCTGGAGCTGAACATCCAGGGATATCAATATTCAGGAGAGATAGACAGAAAAGGGTAAAGGAGGTGGGGAAGTGTTGCTGGTTAGAGGAGATTAATGCAATAGAAGGAAGGAGATTAGCTTTGATGCAATCGATATGGGGTAGTTGCGAAACACTAAGGGGCAGAAAACACTAGTGGTGTGTTGAGTACAGGCCAACTAACAGTAGTAGTGGAGTTGGGGATGGCATCAAACAGGAAATTACAATGTGTGCGACAAAAGGTAAAACAGTTATAATGGGAGATACTTCAATCTACACATAGATTGGGTGAATCAAATTGGCAGGGGTGCTGAGGAAGAGATTTCTTGGAATGTATGCGGGATAGTTTTCTAAACCAACCTTGTAGAGAAAGCAATGAGAGAAACAGGCAATTCTAGACTGTGTATTGAGTAATGAGGAAGGGTTTAGTTAGCAGCCTTATTGTGCGTGGCCCCTTGGGCAAGAGTGACCATAATATGGTTGAGTTCTTCATTAGGATGGAGAGTGACATTGTTAATTCAGAAACACGGGCCCTGAACTTAAAGAAAGATAACTTTGAAGGTATGAGACGTGAATTAGCCAAGATAGACTGGCAAGTGATTTCTTAAAAGTGTTGACGGTGGATAGGCAATGGAAGGCATTTAAAGACTGCATGGATAGAACTACAACAATTGTTCATCCCAGATTGCAAAAGAATAAATCGGGGAAGGTAGTGCATCGATGGATAACAAGGGAAACCAGGGATAGTATCAAAACAAAAGATGAAGCGTACAAATTAGCCAGAGAAAGCAGCCTACCAGAGGACTGGGAGAAATTCAGAGTCTAACAGAGAAGGACAAAGGGCTTAATTTGGAAGGGGAAAATGGATTATGAAAGAAAACTGGCAGGGAACATAAAAACTGACTGCAAAAGTTTTTTATCGATATGTGAAGAGAAAAAGATTAGTTAAAATACAAATGTAGGTCCCTTGCAGTCAGAAACAGGTGAATTGATCATGGGGAGCAAGGACATGGCATTGAATAATTACTTTGGTTCTGTCTTCACTAAGGAAGACATAAATAATCTGCCGGAATAGCAGGGGACCGCGAGTCAAATGAGATGGTGGAACTGAGTGAAATCCAGGTTAGCCTGGAAGTGGTGTTAGGTAAATTGAATGGATTAATGGTCGATAAATCGCCAGGGCCAGATAGGCTGCATTCCAGGGTACTTAAGGAAGTAGCCCCAGAAATAGTGGATGCATCTGAGTGATAATTTTTTCAAACTCTTTAGAATATGGAGTAGTTCCTGAGGATTGGAGGGTAGCTAATGTAACCCCACTTTTTTAAAAAGGGAGGGAGAGAGAAAACAGGGAATTACAGACAGTTAGTCTCACATCGGTAGTGGGGGAAACTGCTAGAGTCAGTTATTAAGATGGGATAGCAGCGACATTTGGAAAGTGGAGAAATTATTGGACAAAGTCAGCATGATATACAAAAGGTAAATCAATCCATTTTCAATTGTCTCTAAAATGAGATAATGACAATAAATTGAATACAATACAATACAATGTCTGACAAATCTTTATTGAAATTTTTGAGGATGTAACTAGTAGAGTGGATAAGGGAGAAGTAGTGGATGTGTTATATCTGGGCTTTCAGAAGGCTTTCGACAAGGTCCCACACAAGAGATTAGTGTACCAAACTTAAAGCTACATGGTATTGGGGGTTCAGTATTGATGAGATAGAGAACTGGCTGGCAGAAAGGAAGCAAAGAGGTAGGAATAACGGGTCCTTTTCAGAATGGCAGGCAGTGACTAGTGGTGTACCGCAAGGCTCAGTGCTGGGACCCCAGCTATTTAACAATATATATTAATGATCTGGATGAGGGAATTGAATGCAACATTCTCCAAGTTTGCAGATGACACTAAGCTGGGTTTAGCTGTGAGGACGATGCTAGGAAGGCTGCAAGGTGATTTGGATAGTCAGGGTGAGTGGGGCAAATGCATGGCAGATGCAGTATAAATGTGGATAAAGGTGTGAGGTTATCCCTCTTTGGTGGCAAAAACAGGAGGGTAGACTATATCTGAATGGTGGCAAATTAGGAAAAGGGGAGATGCAACAAGACCTGGGTGTCATGGTACACCAGTCATTGAAAGTAGGCATGCAGGTGCAGTAGGCAGTGAAGAAAGTGAATAGTATGTTAGCATTCATAGCAAAAGGATTTGAGTATAGAGTAGGGACGTTCTACTGCAGTTGTATAGGGTTTTGGTTAGATCACACCTGGAGTATTGCATACAGTTTTGTCTCCAAAATTGAGAAAGACATTCTTGCGATAGAGGGAATGCAGAGAAGGTTCACCAGACTGATTCCTATGATGTCAGGACTTTCATATGAAGAAAGACTGGATAGACTTGGCTTGTACTCGCTAGTATTTAGAAGATTGAGGGTGGATCTTATAGAAACTTACAAAATTCTTAAGGGGTTGGACAGGCTAGATGCAGGAAGATTGTTCCTGATGTTGGGGAAGTCCAGGACAAGGGGTCACCGTTTAAGAATAAGGGGGAATTTTTTTTAGGACCGAGATGTGAAAAACATTTTTCACACAGAGAGTGGTGAATCTCTGGAATTCTCTGCCACCGAAAGTAGTTGAGGCCAGTTTGTTGGCTATATTTAGGATGGCCCTTGTGGTTAAAGTGATCAGGGGGTATAGAGAGAAGGCAGGTAAGGGATACTGAGTTGGATGATCAGCCATGATCATATTAAATGGTGGTGCAGGCCCGAAGGGCCGAATGGCCTACTCCTTCACCTATTTTCTTTGTTTCTATGTTTCTCTGGGTGGGAACGTTTCTCCACATCCAAGTCCCAAATGGCCACAGATTCACAATTCTCTGTGCGGAACAGTTTCTCCTCATCTCAGTCCCAAATGGCCACAGATTCACAACTCTCTGGGTGGAAAGGTTTCTCCTCATCTAAGTCTAAATGGCCCGACCCCTTATTCTTAAACTGTGTTTGGCCCCTGGTTCTGGAGTCCCCCAACATCGGGAACATGTTTCCTGCCTCTAGCGTGTCCAAACCCTTAATAACCTTAGATGTTTCAATACGATGCCTCTCATCCTTCTAAAACTCCAGAGTGTACAAGCCCAGCCGTTCCATTCTCTCAGCATATGACAGTCCCGCCATCCCGGGAATTAAACGTGAACCTACGCTGGGCTCCCTCAATAGCAAGAATGTCCTTCCCTGGAGATGGAGGGAGAGAGGGGGAGAGATAGAGAGAGGGGGAGAGATAGAGAGGGGGGGGGGGGGGGGGCGAGAGAGAGGGAGAGAGAGAGGGGGGGGGGAGAGAGAGTGAGGCAGAGAGGGTGAGAGAGAATGTTGCCTGGGTTTTCATGCACCTCAGTTACAAAGAAAGTTTGAACAAGTTGAACAAGGTAACGGAGAACCAGTGGATGTGTTATATCTAGATTTTCAGAAGGCCTTCGACAAGGCCCCACATAAGAGATTAGTACAAACTTAAAGCACACGCTATTGAGGTTCAGTATTGGTGGATAGAGAATTGGCTGGCAGACAGGAAGCAATGGGGTAGGAGTAAACGGGTTATTTCAGAATGGCAGCAGCAGTGACTAGTGGGGTACGCAAGGCTCAGTGCTGGGACCCCAGCGATTTACAATATACATTAATGATCTGGATGAGAGAATTGAATGCAACATCTCCAAGTTTGCGGATGACACTAAGCTGGGGATAGCTGTGAGTAGGATGCCAGGAGGCTGCAAGGTGACTTGGATAGACTGGGTGAGTGGGCAAATGCATGGCAGATGCAGTATAATGTGGATAAATGTGAGGTTATCCACTTTGGTGGCAAAAACAGGAGGGTAAACTATTATCTGAAAGGTGGCCGATTAGGAAAAGGAAAGATGCAATGAGATCTGGCTGTCATGGTACACCAATCATTGAAAGTAGGCATGCTGGTGCAGCAGGCAGTGAAGAAAGCAAATGGTATGTTAGCATTCATAGTGAAAGGATTTGAGGATAGGTGCAGGGAGGCTCTACTTCAGTTGTATAGGGTTTTGGTGAGACCACACCTGGAGTATTGCGTACAGTTTTGGTCTCCAAATCTGAGGAAATACATTCTTGCCATAGAGGGAGTACAGAGAAGGTTCACCAGACTTATTCCTGGGATGTCAGGACTTTCATATGAGGAAAGATTGGATAGACTTGGCTTGTACTCCTAGAATTTAGGAAATTGAGGGGGATCTTATAGAAACTTACACATTCTTATGGGGTTAGATAAGCTAGATACAGGAAGATTGTTTCCGATGTTGGGGAGGTCCAGAACAAGGTGTCACAGTCTAAGTATAAGCGGGAATTCCTTTATGACCGAGATGAGGAAAACATTTTTCACACAGAGAGTGATGAGTCTCTGGAATTCTCTGCCACAGAAGGTAGTTGAGGCCAGTTCATTGGCTATATTTACGATGGAGTTAGATGTGGCCCTTGTTGCTAAAGGGATCAGGGGGTATGGAGAAAAGGCAGGTACAGGATACTGAGTTGGATGATCAGCCATGATCATATTAAATGGCGGTGCAGGCACGAAAGGCCGAATGGCCTCTACTCCTGCACCTATATTCTATGTTTCGATGTTTGTACGTTTCTCTGGGTGGGAACATTTCTCCACATCTCAGTCCCAAATGGCCACAGATTCGCAACTCTCTGGGTGGAAAAGTTTCTCCTCATCTAAGTCCTAAATGGCTGACCCCTTATTCTTAAACTGTGTGTGGCCCCTGGTTCTGGACTCCACCAACATCGGGAACATGTTTCCTGCCTCTAGCGTGTCCAACCCCTTAATAATCTTAGATGTTTCAATAAGATTCCCTCTCATCCTTCTAAACTCCAGAGTGTACAAGCCCAGGCGCTCCATTCTCTCAGCATATGACAGTCCCGCCATCCCGGGAATTAAACTTGTGAACCGATGCTGGGCTCCCTCAATAGCACGAATGTCCTTCCCTGTGGATGGAGGGAGAGAGGGGGGAGAGATATAGAGAGGGGGAGAGAGGGACAGGCAGAGGGGAGAGAGAGAGGCAGAGGGGGGAGAAAGGGGGAGAGAGAATGTTGTCTGGGTTTCAGCACCTAAGTTACAGAGAAAGGTTGAACAAGTTAGGTCTTTATTCTTTTGCAGCGCAGAAGGTTAAGGGGGATAGAGGTCTTTAAAATGATGAGGGGGATAGACAGAGTTGACATGGATGAACTTTTTTCATTGAGAGTAGGGAAGATTCAAACAAGACGACATGATTTGAGAATAAAGGGGACAAAGGTTTAGGGGTAACATGAGGCGGAACTTCTTTACTCAGAGAGTGGTAGCTGTGTGGAATGAGCATCCAGTGGAAGTGGTGGAGGCAGGTTCGATTTTATCATTTAAAAATTAATTGGATAGGTATATAGACGGGAAAGGAATGGAGCGTTATGGTCTGAGTGTAGGTAGATGGGACTCGGTGAGAGTAAGTGACTCGGCACGGGACTAGAAGGGTCAATATGGCCTGTGTCCGTGCTGTAATTGTTATATGGTTATAGGGGGGGGGGAGAGAGAGAGAGAGAGAGAGAGAGAGACAGAGAGAGAGAGAGAGAGAGAGAGAGAGGCAGAGAGAGAGAGAGAGAGGCAGAGAGAGAGAGAGAGAGAGAGAGAGAGAGGCAGAGAGAGGGAGGGAGAGGCAGAGAGAGAGAGAGGGTGGATAAAGTGTGAGTTATAGAGTGTGGGGAACCGCCTGCCAGCGCCTGTGCATGCTCCCCCTGCTGCATTAAAGGGAATGCATGCATCGCTGGCCGCATTGCTGCCTCCCCCGCTGCATGGCAACACTTTTATCCTCACCTGATCTTCACAGCTGCATTCCTCTTGTCCACAAAGGCGCTTCCGGCGGGAGGGGGGCGCTTTAGGGCGGCGCACCGGCGCTGGCAAAGCGGGACGGCGGGTCTCAGGCGTCCGGGTGGAGGGCGAAGCGCTAAATATTGGTTCCGGTTGTTTTTTTGTTGTTTTTTTGTTGTTTTTTTTGGGCATTGAGGGTGGGATGGAGAGAAAAAAAGGAGGGAGGGGGGAAGATGACGGGATGAAGAGAGGAAAAAGAGGGTGGGAGGGAGGGAGATAGAGAGAGAGGGAGGGAGAGAGTTTTAGAGAAATGTGAGGGAGAAAGTGATTAAACCCCATTATAGTAAGGAGTTTTAAAGAGGATTCAAACTGATAGGGGCCAGAGAGAGGGTTCTCACATCCTTGGGTCCTTGAGTAAGAAGTAATAGCATTGTATAGCGGTAGAAGGGAGTGATGTAGAGAGATCCCTATCAGTAGAATGGAGTGATAGATGGGACCCTTGTTACTATAGCTTAGCTTTAGTACTGATATAGGAGAACTGAGAGGGTTCACTAGGAGGTGAGTAAAACTAGGATAGGTCATGAAACAACTGAGCATGCTTAATAAAAATAAATGAATATTACAACACACCCCAGTCAAGAAACTGCTCATTACCATGAACATGCGATGTATGATGTGGGAGGTACTAGGGGATGTACCTACAGATTGTGCACCTCAGACCCTGATTGGAGAAGGGTCCGGAGGGGAGGTTGAATATAAAATTTTGTGTATAAAGGGGGATGACTTCTCTGACTTCGGCGTGTCTCGGCTTGGAGAGGCACCCGGTTCTGCAGACTCGTAAAATAAAGAATCTCTTGCTTCCACGATTTGGTCTTTGAGCAGTGATTGTGAGCACAAAGCGTATCTCACAAACTGGGGGCTCGTCCGGGATCGCCACTCCGGCTGCTTGGTGGAGGCAAAGAAGGAGGGGAAGGTGCACCCTGCTGATTTCAGCAGTCTCTGATCTCCTTGCTTGCTATCAGCGGTTTGAGCGAGTGATATTCGGGTGGAAAGACTCAGGAAGCAAGAGGGGGTGTAAGGTGAATAAATAAGGAACGGTCGAGCGATTCTTGTGCACAAGACCCAGGTAAGAAAACTGACTATTAAGTATTGCCTGGGCGACTGGGGTCTGTCGGACGGGAATAGTCCGACGAGACAATGGGAAACCGGAACGGGAAAAGTAAGGGTCCGGGGAAACAGGATAAGGCTCACACTGGTATAAAGCCGCACATTCCGCCCGATAGTCCGTTGGGGCGAATATTGCATGGATGGGTTGAAGGGAACACCCGGGGTAAGAGTAAGGAAACTATGATAAAGTTTTGTTACTTTGAATGGCCAAAGGAGCCTATCCGAGGGAGCGCGGTGTGGTGGTCAAGGCTGGGCTCAAATGAAGATTGGATAGACTCGGCTTGTACTCGCTGAGCAAAAGGATTTGAGTACAAGAGCAGGAAGGTACTGCTGCAGTTGTACAGGGTCTTGGTGAGGCCACACCTGGAGTATTGCGTACAGTTTTGGTCTCCTAATCTGAGGAAAGACATTCTTGCCAGAGAGGGAGTACAGAGAAGTTTCACCAGACTGATTCCTGGGATGGCACGACTTCCATATGAAGAAAGACTGGATAGACTTGGCTTGTACTTGCTGGAATTTAGAAGATTGAGGATCTCATAGAGACTTAAAAATAATTCTTAAGGGGTTGGACAGGTTAAATGCAGGAATATTGTTCCCGATGTTGGGGAAAACCAGAACAAGGGGGTCACAGTTTAAGAATATGGGGGAAGTCTTTTAGGACAGAGATGAGGAAAAATTCACACAGTGGTGAATCTGTGGAATTCTCTGCCACAGAAAGTAGTTGAGGCCAGTTCGTTGGCCATATTTAAGAGGGAGTTCGATGTGGCCCTTGTGGCTGAAGAGATCAGGGGGTATGGAGAGAAGACAGGTACAGGATACTGAGTTGGATGATCAGCCATGATCATATTGAATGGTGGTGCAGGTTCGAAGGGCCGAATTGCCTGCTCCTGCACCTAATTTCTATGTTTCTATGTTTCTATGAAAAATATTGAGTTGTTTCAAACAATTTCATTGAAGTAAGAATGGAACTAATGTTTTGTGTGTGTAAAAACCGGTTTTGTGTGAATGAGGAAGCTTGTATATGTGATAGGTTTGTTTGCTGTGGGCCACATGCTGTAAGGGTAGGTGTGTGTGTTCCTTTAAGAAATTGTAAGCAATGGGGGAGGTTACGAACAGCTGTAAGGTAACGGACGACGCTTTGTATCATCGCAACTTAAAAGGGGAAAGTTGGAAAATGTAGGTTGCTTGGCTTTGTTGATTTCTTTTCAGTAAAGTTAATTTGGAAAATTGTTAGTCGTATGTATTTAAACTAGGAATTGGAATTTGGGAATTGTAGGGATAATGGTTTTAAACAAAAATTAGAAATAAGAATTGCTGATCAACAAGCAGCTTTTATGATTTGTTTAGATAAACATTCTGGTTGGAGAAGGGTAATAAATTAATGGGGCCAAGGGAAAAATAAAAAGGAGTTGGCAGACAATGATGTCAATAATGGGAAATGTATCTACTTCCGAAGAAAGACAGATGGGTCAGACAAGCAGGAATAAAGATCTGGGAAAGGGGTTGCAGGCTCCGGGGGGTGGCAGCAGACACAGGTCAGCAGTTACTAAAGGTTAATTTCATAACCAAGTCATGGCCAGATATTAGAAAGAAACTGGAAAAATTGGAAGATTGGAATGTCAAACCATTAAATCAATTGTTAACAGAGGCTCAGAAATATGTGTATGATGGGATGAGGAAAAAGAGAAGGGAATGTCCCAGGCTACGACGGGAGGTGCAGTCGTACACACTCATGGAGGAAGAATAGGGAAGTCGGAGGTCCTGCTCCATGGGGTGTATGGGATACACATGGGAACCTCAGGTAAACTTGAAATTAGGACCCCAGGGAGAGGATATGATATTTATGGTAGATTCGGGAGCAGAGAGATCGAGCGTAACTAAGGTACCAGAAGGAATGAGATTGGGTGAAAAACAAGTTAGAATCTCAGGGGTAGAAGGGAAAGTGAAGACATTAGAAGGGGGGGTGGTAAAATACGAAAATCGGAAAACTACGGAAGATTTAATCTTGGTTACCCCAGGCAGGGATAAATTTGATGGGGAGGGATTTACAAATCCAATTATGAATGGGAACAGCCCCCGTAGGGGGACAGATAACAGTCCAACTGTATAAATTGACCACAGAGGATGAGGAAAGAATAGTCCCGCAGGGTGTGGGCCAAGGAAGGAAACCGGGGAGGGCTGCAGATCCCACCCTTGAGAATTAGCTCTGAAAAAAGAAAGTGAGGTAGTACGGGTAAGACAATATCCAATTTCTATGGCAGGAAGGAGAGGACTTCAGCCAATTATAGAGAACTTATTAAAGGACGGTATATTAGACAATTGTACGTCTCCATATAACACCCCCGTACTCCCTGTAAGGAAAACCGACGGGACGTTCAGACTGGTCCAGGACCTTAGGGAATTAAATAAGGTAGTTAGAACGCGACACCCGGTAGTCCCAAACCTGTACACCATAATGGGACGGATACCCCCGAAACACAAGTGGTTCAGTGTGGTAGATTTAAAAGACGTTTTTTGGAGCTGCCCCCTGGCTGAAGAGAGCAGGGACCTTTTTGCGTTTGAATGGGAAAACCCAGAGACCCAAAGGAAACAGCAGTATCGGTGGACTGTGCTCCCTCAGGGATTTACGGAGTCCCCGAACCTGTTTGGACAGATATTAGAACAAGTATTAGAGGACGTCCCGAGGACTGATGAGACACAGCTGTTGCAGTATGTGGACGACCTATTACAATCAGGGGAAGAAGAGGATGCAGTTAGGGACGCGACCATAACCCTCCTAAACTTTCTGGGGGAAAAGGGGTTGAGAGTGTCTAAAAGTAAATTACAGTTTCTAGAACGAGAAGTTAAATATCTAGGAACACCTGATAAGCGATGGGAAAAGGAGAATAAACCCGGAAAGAATAGCGGGGGAATTACCGGACTGCCATTGCTGAAGAATAAGAAGGAGATTAGGAAGTTTCTTGGACTGATTGGATATTGTAGATTATGGATAGATGATTATACCCGACAAAGTTAGGTTTTTATATGATAAGTTATATGAAGAAAACGACAAAGTAAAGTGGGAATCCAGGGACGAACACCAGTTTAGGAAACTAAAGAACAGTTTGATCACTGCCCCTGTACTGGCCCTCCCGTCTATTGACCAGCCATTCCATCTCTTTGTGAATGCAGAAAATGGAATTGCGCTGGAAGTACTGACCCAAGAGAAAGGAGGGAAGCGGCACCCCGTCGCGTTCCTCTCCAAACTCTTGGATCCAGTATCGCGGGGATGGCCAGTATGTATTCAAGTGGTAGCAGCAACAGCAGTGTTAGTGGAAGAAAGTAGGAAATCGACATTCGGAGGAACCCTAGTGGTGTCCACTCCCCACACGGTCCGGACCATACTAACTCAGAAGTCCAGTTGGTGGCTGACGGATTCTAGAATCTTGAAGTATGAGGTTATACTTATGGAAAAGAATGATTTGACTATTGTAACGGATAAAAACTTGAACCCCTCTCAGTTTTTGTACTCGGCAGGTGCTGAGCAGAAGGGGAGTTACCCGAACATGATTGTAGTGAGATAATAGAACTCCAGACAAGAGAGTAGGGAAGATTTAGAGGAACGACCGCTTGAGAAAGGGGTAAGATGGTTTATTGATGGTTCTTCCCGCGGTATAGACGGAAAAAGGTATAGTGGGTATGCTATAATAACAGGAGAAGGGTTTGAAAAAATGGAAACAGGCAGGTTGCCCGGAAGTTGGTCGGCACAAACATGTGAACTGTATGCATTAATGAGGGCATTGGAACTATTGAAAGGAAAAAAAGGAACTGTGTATACGGACTCCAAGTATGCCTTTGGGGTGGTACATACCTTTGGGAAAATCTGGAAAGAAAGACGGATGATTACAGCCAGAGGGAAAGAGTTGGCTCATGAGCAGTTAATTGAAAAAGCTTTGGAATCTTGCCAGAAAGAATAGCGGTGGTCCATGTAGCAGGCCACCAGAGAGGGAATTCGCTGGAAGCTAGAGGGAATAGGGCAGTCGTTAGTGCCGCTAAGACAGCGGCGACAGAAGGAACGGTAAAAATGCTGTCTCTGATACCGTTGAGAGAGGGAATAGAGAAGATACCTGTATTCTCGCAGGAGGAGGAAGATAAAATGAATGAGTTGGGTGCCCGGCGCTCCACGGACGGGAAGTGCTGGACGCCGGACAAAAAACAAATAATTACTAAAGGATTGTCGAGGGATTTGATTAAACAACTACATTCGCAATCGCACTGGGGAGCTCAGGCTCTGTGCGACACGATACTACGGACTTATGCCTGTAGAGGCATTTATACTTTAGCCAAGCAGGCGGTGTCTGGTTGTGTAGTGTGTCAAAGGGTGAATAAGAAGGTAATGAGAGCTGTCCCAGGGGGAGGACAACAATTGGCCATTAGACCCTTCCAGAGAATACAGGTGGACTTCACAGAACTACCAAAAGTACAGCAGTGGAAATATCTTCTGGTTATAGTGGATCACTTCACCAGGTGGGTAGAGGCATTTCCCACGATAAATGCCACTGCCTAGGTGGTCACTAAGATACTACTGAAACAGATCATCCCGCGGTATGGAGTTATTGAATCCATAGATTCAGATCGAGGAACACATTTTGCTTCCTATTAATCTGTCGCGCCTTGGGAATAAACTGGAAGCTGCATACTCCATGGCAACCCCAGAGTTCGGGGAGAGTGGAACGGACGAATGCCACTCTAAAAATTCAGATAACTAAATTAATGGAGGAGACAGGGCTACCCTGGACTAAATGTCTACCATTTGCATTATTACGAATACGGACGGCACCACAAAAGGATATTGCGGTGTCTCCTTATGAAATGTTGTTTGGATTGCCTTATTTTGGGAAGGTGGAAGGCACACCAACCTTTGAGGGAAGTGATGTGTTCTTGAGGAACTATTTACTGGCAGTGTCACGTTCCCTTACAGAATTAAAAGCTAAAGGACTATTGGCTCAAAGCCCACACTCGACTTTCCAATACATGCTGTAAAGGCCGGCAACTGGGTACTGGTCAAGAATTGGAAGGAGGAGAAACTCCAGCCCAGGTGGACCAGCCCTATCTAGTATTTACTGACAACCGAGACAGCAGTACGAACAAAAGAAAAAGGGTGGACCACGCAATCTGGGTTAAAGGAACCGTTGATCCACCCGCCCCTGATGAGGAGGAACAATGGATGGTGAAGCCAGGAAACAAACCCCTAACATTAACTTTAAAAACAAAAAAATTGAATACATACTGACAGTATGAAAGGAGCAGTTGTGGTTATTGTTTGCTTTGCGTGTAATTATGATAAAAGGTATTAATAATTGTGATAAATGTTATCATCCTATCAGATACAGAGGGTGGACAACCAGATCATTTTATCTCATTCCCATGTGAATGATGCGTTGCTATAACCTGAAGACTAGAACAATTTGTGAACAGGGGGGAGAGGAAGTATTTGATGGTAGGGAATAGGGGGTATATAGGGAGGTTTGGGTACGTTACCTGCCCAAAGGGAGAGAGATGGGTTTGTGTAACCAAGGCAGGACAGTTAGGTTTCCCTTTCCAGGTCGTAAGATGGGCAATAGATAAGATGAAAGAGGAAGTAATAAAAGAGTTTACAGAAGTAGTAGTCACCAAGCCTCCCCCTCCCCCACCTACTCAGCCTCAATTGCACCAGACACTGTACGAAGAAATAAAGAAGCAGATTGAGATCCCTGAAGGAAGAAAAAACCTGTTTGTGGACTTGGCCCTCCGGATAGCTGGAATCCTGAATGTGACTAACTGTTGGGTCTGTGGCGGACCACTGATGAGCTCACGTTGGCCGTGGAGAGGATCCATTGTTGAAGTATGGGACCTGATGGAGTGGAACCTGACAGTTGGACAAGACCGAGATCCCCAGGCATGGGTCCTGACAGACGCTCCGGTTGGGATTGAGGGGGATCGCTAGGCCTGGGCAAAGGATGCCGTCCTAGTAGGCAGCAGCCCCTGCCAGCGCATCGTCACCCAGTGGCCAAATCAGTCCCGAGTGTGGTAGCCAGAAGAGCCTAAATGGTATCCAACTAAGAAAGACGGGAGAAACTGCACTATCTGGATGAAGACCAATGGAATGGAATCGACTGGACTATGGAACTGCACCGGGAACAACCCTTATCAAGGAATCCCAGTAATGCGAGACATATGGAACAAGGTTACCTCTAGTGGACCGGCCCCTGAAGGACTGTTATGGATATGCGGACACAAGGCAAGTGAACCGACAAATTGGAGCGGGATTTGCTTTATTGGACTGGTACAACCGGGATTTTTCCTGTTAAACACCGAAGAAGGGCGGTTGCTAGGAACACCTGTATTTGACGACCTATATCGGAAGAAGAGGAAAATAGACATTGGAGAATGGAAAGATGATGAATGGCCACCGGCAAGAATCATCTCATACTATGCACCAGCCACTTGGGCACAGGATGGATCCTGGGGCTACCGAACCCCAGTATACATGTTAAACCGGATCATAAGGCTACAGGCAGTACTGGAGGTAATTACCAACCAAACTGTGGGGGCACTGGAGATGCTGGCAAAGCAGCAGACACAGATGAGAGCAGCAATATACCAGAAACGGTTCGCACTAGCTTACCTCCTGGCAGAATAAGGAGGGGTATGCGGGAAATTCAACCTCTCTAATTGCTGTTTAAACATCGATGATAATGGACAGGCAGTGATGGACATATCAGAAGGAATCCGTAAGTTGGCACATGTTCCAATACAAAAGTGGAATTTGATTATGGGAACCCAATGGCGGGATTCCATCCTCGGAGGAACATGGTGGAGAACAGTGGGACTCGTGTTTCTATGTGCAGAGGCTGGACTGAACTTTATCCCCTGTTGCATCCCTTGTTTTAGGGAACTTATTACAAGGAGTATAAGTCAGATGCAGGCTGTAGTCATGCCTATGGGAGAGAAAGGGGAAATACAGAAAATAATGGTAATGCGGCCAGGGGAGGTCCATGATCTACAGGAAAAGAAGATTAGGACAATGTCACGTCAATTCGAGTTAAGGGAACTTGAAATTGGGGTTTAATCAGTAGATGCGTAGCAAAAGAAAAAGGGAGGATTGTGAGGGATAAAGTGATTAAACCCCATTATGATAAGGAGTTTTAAAGAGGATTCAAACTGATAGAGGCCAGGGAGAGGGTTCTGACACAGCTGTGTATAAAAGTTACCAGACCCATCCTTGAGTAAGAAGCGATAGCATAGTATAGCGGTAGAAGGGAGTGATGTAGAGAGATCCCTATCAGTAGAATGGAGTGATAGATGGGACCCTTGTCACTATAGCTTAGCTTTAGTACTGATATAGGAGAACTGAGAGGGTTCACTTGGAGGTGAGTAAAACTAGGATAGGTCATGAGCAACTGAGCATGCTTAATAAAATCAATGAATATTACAACACACCCCTGGTCAAGAAACTGCTCATTACCATGAACATGCGATGTATGATGTGGGAGGTAACCATATAACCATATAACCATATAACAATTACAGCACGGAAACAGGCCCTCTCGGCCCTTCCAGTCCGTGCCGACCATTTGTTTTCCCCTAGTCCCATCTACCTGCACTCAGAGGTACTGAGGGATGTACCTACAGATTGTGCACCTCAGTCCCTGATTGGAGAAGGGTCCGGAGGGGAGGTTGAATGTAAAATTGTGTGTATAAAGGGGGATGACTTCTCTGACTTTGGCGTGTCTCGACTTGGAGAGGCACCCGGTTCTGCAGACTCGTAAAATAAAGAATCTCTTGCTTCCACGATTTGGTCTTTGAGCAGTGATTGTGAGCACAAAGCGTATCTCACAAGAAAGTTTGGGAGAGCTTTGAAAAAAAATCAGAAAGTTTTGAAGACGTTTTGGAGAGAATGAGAGAGGGAGAGAGAGAGAGAGAGGGGGGGGGGGGGGGGGGAGAGAGAGAGGAGTGCACCCAGTGCAAAGGGGCTAGGAGCAAGGCCAAGAGTGCATCCAGTATCAAGGTCTGGAATAGTACAAGTGGTGCAGTCAAAGCTGGGATAATGGCAGTGTTCAGCACTGGGAACCTAAGCAGGTAAGCAGCAATGATCAGGGTAGAATAGGGGGCCAGGTGTAAGGCTGGACTCAGGGACAGGAATTAGAGAAGGTATGCAACTGGAGTCAGGGCCAGGAATAGTACCAGGTGTGCAGTGAGACCCAGGCTTGTCCCCTTCATTTTCCTCTTCAGTGTATAAAAGGCACGTTCCATTGGGTTCAGATGGGTGAAACAGCTCAGATGTTAAATACAACAAATGCATTGCATTGGAATAACTTTGCATGCTCCCGCAATGTTAAATGCAGCAAATGTGTTGCATTCAAGTGATCTGCTGTTCTGAAGTTCAATGCACTAAATCGCTTTGCACTAATCTTGCAAAAAACCCTCAGATGTTAAGTGTAACGAATGCATCACATTGGAATAAATTTGCACCCTCCTGCAAAGTTAAATGCAGCAAATGTGTTGTCTTAAAGTGATATTGCAACCCCCCAGATGTGCAATGCATTAAATTCATTGCAATAATCTTCCAAAACCCCTCATATGTGAAATGCAACGATGACGTCATAGAAGGGACGTTGGGGCGGGATATCTGTGTCTAGATTTGAGGCCTACAAATCTAGACACAGGCTCAAAGCCTAACAACTAGGCCGAGAACCAGGCTTTTAAGGCCAGAAACTCAAGACGGGCTCAAAGCCTAAGAACTAGGCCGAGAATGAGACTTTCTCTCCCTGCCTCTCTCTCCCTCTCTCCCTCCCTCTCTCTCTATCTCTCTCTCGCTCTGAACTAAATTAAAATGAAGTAAAACAAAGTGAATGTAGTTGTGGGATAAAGTGATTAAACCCCACTATTGTAAGGGGCTTTAAAGAGGATTCAAACCGGGGGGCCAGGGAGAGGGTTCTGACACAGCTGTGTATAAAAGTTACCAGACCCATCCTTGAGTAAGAAGTGATAGCATTGTATATCGGTTAGAGGGAGTGATGTAGATAGATCCCTATCAGTAGAATGGAGTGATATATGGGACCCTTGTCACTATAGCTTAGCTTTAGTGCTGATATAGGAGGACTGAGAGAGTTCACTTGGAGGTGAGTAAAACTAAGGTAGGTCATGAGCAACTGAGCATGCTTAATAAAATAAATAAATATTACAACACACCCCTGGTCAAGAAACTGCTCATTACCATGCACATGTCTGGACATGCGATGTATGATGTGGGAGGTACTGGGGGGACGTACCTACAGATTGTGCAACTCAGGGCCCTGATTGGAGCAGGTCAAAGGAGGTGAGGTTGGATGTAGAATTGTGTGTATAAAGGGGGTTTACCCTTCTGTCTTCGGTGTGTCTCAACTTGCAGACTCAAAAATAAAGAATCGCTTGCTACCACGATTTAGTCTTTGATTAGTGATTGTGAGCACATTGCATATCTCACCAACTGGGGGCTCGTCCGGGATCGCCACTCCGGCTGCTCGGTGGAGGCAAAGAAGGAAGGGAAGGTGCACCCTGCTGATTTCAGCAGTCTCTGATCTCCTTGTTTGCCATCGGCGGTTTGAGCGAGTGATATTCGGGCAAAAGACTCAGGAAGCAAGAGCGAGTGTCAGATAAATAAATAAGGGACTGTCGAGCGATTCTTATGCACAAGACCCGGGTAAGAAAACTGACTATTAAGTATTGCCTGGGCGACCGGGGGTCTGTCTGACGGGAATAGTCCAATAAGATAAAGATAACCGGAACGGGAAAAGTAAGAGTCCGGGGGGAAACAGGACAAGGCTCACACTGGTGAAGAGCCGCACATTCTGCCTGATGGTCCATTGGGGTGAATGTGGCAATCTAGGGGAGAAGGAAGCCCAGGGGGTAAAAGATAAGGAGACTATGATTAAGTTCTGTTATTTTGATTAACCAAAGGGACCAATAAGGGGGAGTTCAGTCTGGTGGCACTGGGCTGTACAGAATATTCAGAGTATCTAAGAAAAATCACAGTGCCAAATGTTTTGAGTACATTTATAGAAGAAACTCATATACAGATTGGTCAGGTACATGAGGAGTTAGTGCAAAATATGTTAATTTTGAAACTTTAATCTGTGTAGGAAATTGCATAATTTCATTGAAGTAAGAATGGAACTAATGTGATTTGTGTGTAAAAAACGGTTTTGTATGAATGAGTAAGTTTGTATATGTGATAGGTTTGTTTGCTGTAGGCCACATGCTGTAAGGGTAGGTGTGTGTGTTCCTTTAAGAAATTGTAAGCAAAGGGGAGAATACAAACAGCTGTAAGGTAACGGACAACGCTTTGTACCATCGCAACTTAAAAGGGGAAAGTTGGAAAATGTAGGTTGCTTGGCTTTGTTGATTTCCTTTCAGTAAAGTTAATTTGGAAAATTGTTAGTCGTATGTATTTAAACTAGGAATTGGAATTTGGGAATTGTAGGGAGAATGGTTTGAACAAAATTAGAAATAAGTTAATTGCTGAACAACAAGCAGCTTTTATGGTTTGTTTAGATAAACATTCTGGTTGGAGAAGGGTAAAAATTAATGGGGCCCAGGGGAGAAAAAAAAAGTGAGTTAGCAGACAATGAGTTAAACATGAGTTAAAGAGGTATTCACCTTTGATCGCCCCTGTTCGACAGAAAAAGTGAAGGTTGTATGGTTGCTTTAATATGTTGTATTTTACCTGTTTTTAAGATGCAGACAATTGATATAGTGCACAAAGAAAGATAATACAATAAGTAAGATAACTGCAGTTGAATTGCTAAGTAAAATGTTACCTGTATCTAAAGAATGCACTCTGAGAAATGAGGAGAAAGAAAGGAAATTGGTGAGGAAGTGGCCCAAGGAAGATACTGTCAAGATAAATGTGTGATAAGATGGAAGTGTTAATTATGAATTATATGCCGCAGATAAGTTGGAAAGGTGGGAAAACAGAAGGGAAAGGCAAAAATGATGTTGCAGGCAGTACAGCAAGGGGTAAAGAAGAAGTGAGACGAAGGTGATAGAAGGCCGAGCGCTCATGGAGACCGGGGAAGGGGAAGAGGCTGAGACAGAGGACGAGCAAGAGGTGAATGGAGGGACCGAAGATGGGGTCCCCGGGAAAACAAGGAACAAGGATCAGGAGGGTGGTACACGGGGCCATCCCGGTGTTACTATTGTAACGAGGAGGGTCATTTCAAGAGGGAATGTCCCAGGCTTCGACGGGAGGTGCAGGCGTACACACTCATGGAGGAAGAATAGGGAAGTCGGGGGTCCCGCTCCCTGGGGTGTATGGGATACACACGGGAACCTCTGGTAAACTTGAAATTAAGACCCCAGGGAGAGGATGTGGTATTTATGGTAGATTCGGGAGTGGAAAGATCAAGCGTAACTAAGGTACCGGAAGAAATGGGATTGGGTGAAAAACAAGAATCTCAGGGGTAGGGGGGAAAGTGATGACTGCCCCCGAGGTAGAAGGGGTGGTGGTAAAATATGAGAATCGAGAAGTCAGTGGAAGATTTTAAAAGGACGGTGAATAAATTTGCAAAGGAGGATAAACTATCTAAGAAGTAAGAAATTGAGTTTAGAATGAGAAAGAAGGCAGATTAAAATGATTAAAGTGGAAAGCAGAGGGATAAATTGATGAGACTGCTTGAAAAAGATAAGAGCAGGCCAGACACAGATTATCCTTTGGGGCACCCATAAACTGAGAGGGCTAAGAAATACCTTACCCAATATTCCTGATGGGGCAGGAAATGGATTATGGCTTTGGAGGACGATTATTGGCTATGGGAGATTTGAAGGCACTGTTGGTGAAAGTGATAGGAACCACTGAACTGTGGTTAAGTGAACTCCTGAAGATGGCTGGTATAAAAATGCTGTGAACAATGCAATAAACAATGGCATGCTGTTTGACACAGTCAGGCAGAGGGGTATGGCAGGCCCTCAGACAAAAATCCAGCAGCCTATCTGGAGAACAAGCTGAAAAGGTGGAGACTGGAAACTGAACAAAAATAGAAGGCAACCAGTTAATGAACACTATATTTTGAACCACTGTGGTGGATGTCATTCCTCCTAAAGTCAAGTCCAGATTGGAGGAGGTGGTGGGATTGTAATCTATTTCCCACCCCTGATTCAGTTGATCATTTGGTCAATGAGGTTGAGAAATATCGCAAAGATAGGAAAAAGACTTGCAGACCAGCAGGAAGAGGTGCAGAGGAAAAATGATGCAAATGTAACTTGAAGAGCTCAAAAAGAAAGTAGCGTGAAAAAGGAAAGACAATGTTGTCAGTAACAACAGACCTGGTTGAAAAAGTCTGAAATAAGTGATGCACCGACACACAGTGAGTCCTATGACAGAGCCAAACAGGGGCCAGAGAATTCCATGCCAATAATAAATGTATTTGGGAGTGTTTCTCAAATGCCCCATCAGGAGTGAAATAAATTCTGGATTATAAGCCCAGACAGGACTGGGGTCCCCAAGGGAGGGAAGGGATCTCAAGGGAGAGGTCAAGGAAGGCTAGTAAGGAGACTTAGGCAATGGATAAGGTGTTGTTGGGGATGTGAACAGGTATGATAATCGGGGAATAATAATAATTAAATTAGGATAATGGCGAACATAGCTATGGTAAGAACATTAAGAAGAAGGTAATTAAATACACCTAGGCTAGGATGCGGCAAGGTTTTAAATACTAGCCCCATGATTTTAATCAGATGTTGTAGGCAGATTTGGAAGGTGTTGATATAGTATGTGGATGATTTGTTGGTTTGTTCCACAAGTGAGAAGCAATGTGAGAGACATTGTAATTATCTTGGAAAAGATGGGATAGGAGGTCATAATGTATCAAGGAAGATGTTGTTGTTTTGTCAGCAGCAGGTAGAATATTTTGGACGAGTAATGTCTAAAGAAGTAAAAGCTGTAGCGCAGGATCAAATTGAAGCAATAATTGAAGTTCCCAAACCTCAGACAGTAGAACAGATGATGATGATCTTGAGAATGGCAGGGTATAGTTCAGACTAGATTGGGAAGTATGTTGAAACTTCCATGTTGATGCCATTAAGAAAAATAATGAAGGAAGAAGGGCACACAAGTCTGAGAAATGTTTTACTGTCAGAGCCTTTGAATGAAGGACAAAAAGGTTTTGCTTGTGGATGTTTCTTGTTAAAGGGATCATGATAGCAAGTATGCAGGGTTTGAAGTGATGCATCAGGATGAATTAGACTTTAAGGTTATCAAATTGGAAGCTTGCCTGCAATCTTGCTTAGCTCAATTGGCAGAAATTAAGGCTTTAAGAGCAGCATATGTACATGGAGTCTGGCACATGTTTGGAGCAGTAGGGAAACAGAAAGGCTTTGAGAAAAGCAACGGAGACCCCATGCAAAGTTAGCAGTGAAATGTTGTTTGGGTTACCTTATTTGGGAAAGATAGAAGGAATACCCACCATAGAGGGCAGTGATGTATTCTTAAGGAACTATTTACTGGCAGTATCTCGTTCCCTTTACAGAATTAAAAGCTAAAGGACTATTGGCTCAAAGCCCACCACTCGACTCCAATACATGCTGTAAGGGCCGGCGACTGGGTACTGGTCAAGAATTGGAAGGAGGAGAAACTCCAGCCCAGGTGGACCGGCCCATACCTAGTATTACTGACAACCGAGACAGCAGTACGAACAAAAGAAAAAGGGTGGGACCCACGCAATCGGGGTTAAAGGACTCGTTGATTCCACCCGCTCCTGATTAAAGAGGAACAGTGGATGGTGAAGCCAGGAAATAAGCCCCTAACATTAACTTTTAGAAAAAATAAATAAATGTATAACTAGCAGTATGAAAGGAGCATTTGTGGTATTGTTTGCTCTGCATGTAATTATGGTAAAAAGTGTTAATAACTGTGATAAATGTTATCATCCTATTCAGATACGGAGGGTGGACAACCAGATCATTTACTTATTATTCCCATGTGAACGATGCTTGCTATAACCTGAGGATAGAACTATTTGTGAGGACGGGGAAAAGAAGTATTATAGAATAGAGGATATGTAGGGAGGTTTGGGTTACGTACCTGGCCCAAAGGGGGAGAGATGGGTTTGTATGACTAGGACAGGGCAGTTAGGTCTCTCTTTCCAGGCCTTAAGATGGACATTAGATAAAATAAAGGAGGAAGTAATAACAAAGTTAACGGAAGTAGTAGTCACCAAGCCTCCCCCTCCCCCACCTACTCAGCCTCAATTGCACCAGACACTGTATGAAGAAATAAAGAAGCAGATTGGGATCCCTGAAGGAGGAAAAAACCTATTTGTGGACTTGGCCCTCCGGATAGCTGGAATCCTGAATGTGACTTACTATTGGGTCTGTGGCGGAACACTGATGAGCTTACGTTGGCCATGGAGAGGATCCATTGTTGACGTATGGGACCTGATGGAGTGGAACCTGACAGTTGGACAAGACCGAGATCCCCAGGCATGGGTCCTGACAGATGCTCCGGTTGGGACTGAGTGTATCGCTAGGCCCTGGGCAAAGGATGCCGTCCTAGTAGGCAGCAGCCCCTGCCAGCGCATCGTCACCCAGTGGCCAAATCAGTCTCAAGTGTTGTGGCCAGAGGAGCCTAAATGGTAAATCCAAAGGGTTTCTACAGCTATATTAATAGCAAAAGGATAACGAGGGATAAAATTGGACCATTAGAGAACCAGAATGGACAGTAAATCCAAAGAGTTTCTACAGCTATATTAATAGCAAAAGGGTAACGAGGGATAAAATTGGACCATTAGAGAACCAGAATGGACAGCTATCTGCAGAGCCAAAAGAGATGGGGGAGATATTGAACAATTTATTTTCTTCGGTATTCACCAAGGAGAAGGATATTGAACTCTGTGAGTTAAGGGGAAAAAGTAGAGTAGCTATGGAAACTATGAGATTCAAAGAGGAGGAAGTACTGACACTTTTGAAAAATATAAAAAGTGGATAAGTCTCTAGGTCTGACAGGATATTCCCTAGGTACATTGAGGGAAGTTTGTTGTAGAAATAGCTGGAGGAGCTATGACAGAAATATTTCAAATGTCATTAGAAACGGGAATAGTGCCGGAGGGATTGGCGTACTGCGCATGTTGTTACATTGTTTAAAAAGGGGTTCAAAGAATAAACCTAGCAATTATAGACTATTAGTTTGACGTCAGTGGTGGGCAAATTAATGGAAAGGATACTTAGAGATAATATATATAAGCATCTGGATAATCAGGGTTGATCAGGAACAGTCAACATAGATTTGTGCCTGGAAGGTCATGTTTGACAAACCTTCTTGAATTTTTTGAAAGCGGTAACTAGGAAAATTGATGAGAGTAAAGCAGTGGATGTTGTCTATATGGATTTCAGTAAGGCCTTTGACAGAGTTCCCCATGGAAGGTTGGTTAAGAAGGTTCAATCTTTGGGTGTTAATGGCGGAGTAGCAAGATGGATTCAACAGTGGCTGAATGGGAGATGTCAGAGAGTAACGGTGGATGGCTGTTTGTCAGGTTGGAAGCTGGTGACCAGTGGGGGTGCCTCAGGGATCTGTGTTGGGTCCACTGTTGTTTGTCATATGCATCAATGATCTGATTGATGGGGTGGAAAATTGGATAAGTATGTATGCAGATGATACTAAGATAGGTGGTGTTGTGGATAATGAAGTAGATTTTCAAAGTCTACAGAGAGATTTGGGGCCATTTGGAAAAGTGGGCTGAAGGATGGCAGAAGGAGTTTAAAGCTGTCAAGTGTGAAGTGCTACATCTTGGCAGGACAAATCAAAATAGGACGTACATGGTAAATGGTAGGGAATTGAGGAATGCTGTGGAAACAGAGGGATCTAGGAGATATAACTGTGCATAGTTCCTGAAGGTGGAATCGCATGTAGATAGGGTGGTAAAGAAAGCCTTTGGTGTGCTGGCCTTTATAAATCATAGCATTGAATATAGGAGTAGGGAAGTAATGTTAAAATTGTACAAGGCATTGGTAAGACCAATTCTGGAGTATGGTGTACAATTTTGGTCGCCTGATTATAGGAAGGATGTCAACAAAATAGAGAGAGTACAGAGGAGATTTACTAGAATGTTGCCAGGGTTCCAGCAACTATGTTACAGAGAAAGGTTGAACAAGTTATATGGTTATATGGTTATAGGTTAGGTCTTTATTCTTTGGAGCGCAGAAGGTTTGAAAGGGTTTTTAAGGGGGGGGACTTGATTGAGGTCTTTAAAATTATGAAAGGGATTGACAGAGTTGACGTGGATAAGCTTTTCCCATTGAGAGTAGGGAAGATGCAAACAAGAGGGCATGACGTGAGAATTAAGGGACATAAGTTTAGGGGTAACGTGAGGGGGAATGTCTTTACTCAGAGGGTGGTGGCTGTGTGGAATGAGCTTCCAGCAGAAGTGGTGGAGGCAGGATCGATTTTTAACATTTAAAATTAAAGTGGATAGGTATATGGACGTGAAGGGAATGGAGGGGTATGGTCTGAGTGCAGGTAGATGGGACTAGGGGAAAACAAATGGTCGGCACGGACTGGAAGGGCCGAGAGGGCCTGTTTCCGTGCTGTAATTGTTATATGGTTATATGGTTATATGGTTATATGGTATCCAACTAAGAAAGACGGGAGAAACTGTACTATCTGGATGAAGACCGATGGAATGGAATCGACTGGACTATGGAACTGCACCGGGAACAACCTTTATCAAGGAATCCCGGTGTTGCGAGACATATGAAACAAGGTTACCTCTAGTGGACCGGCCCCTGAAGGACTGTTATGGAGATGCGGACACAAGGCATACTCGGTGTTACCAACAAATTGGAGCGGGACTTGCTTTAGTGGACTGGTACAACCGGGATTTTTCTGTTAATACCACAAAGAAGGGCGGTTCGCTTGGAACACCCTGTATTTGACAACTATATCG
This sequence comes from Okamejei kenojei, assembly GCA_035221665.1. Lineage (NCBI taxonomy): Eukaryota > Metazoa > Chordata > Chondrichthyes > Rajiformes > Rajidae > Okamejei > Okamejei kenojei. Next base: position 28,703 of record JAVHYY010001010.1, read on the forward strand.
GAAGATGATGAATGGGGCCACCCGCAAGAATCATCTCATACTATGGACAGCCAACTTGGGCACAGGATGGATCCTGGGGCTACCGAACCCCAGTTAGTATACATGTTAAACCGGATCATAAGACTTCCGGAATTATTGGAAAGTAATTACCAACCAAACTGCTGGGGGACACTGGAGATGTGGCAAAGCAGCAAGAAAAAAGATGAGAGCAGCAATATACCAGATCCAGTGGCCCTTAGGATTACCTCCCGGCGATGAAGGGAGGGGTAATGTGCGGAGGAAATTCAACTCTCTAATTGCTGTTTAAATCGATGATAATGGACGGCAGGATGGAATCATCAGGAAGGAAATCCGTAAGGGTTGGCAACATGTTCCATACAGAAGTGGAATTCGATTATGGGAAACCCGATGGTGGGATTCAATCCTCGGAGGAACTTGGTGGAGAAACAGCGGGACTCGTGTTTTATGTGCAGATGGCTGGACTGATCTTTATCCCCTGTTGCATCCCTTGTTTTAGGGAACTTTTTACAAGGAGTATAAGTCAGAGGCAGGTGTAGTCATGCCTATGGGAGAGAAAGGGGAAATACAGAAAAAATAATGATAACGCGGCGCCAAAGGAAGGTCCTTGATCTACAGGGAAAAGGAGATTAGGGACAAGTCTGCGGTCAATTTCGAACTGAGGGAACTTGAAATTGAGGTTTAATCAATAGATGCATAGGGGCAAAAGAAAAAAAGGGTGGTTTGTGAAGGATAAAGTGTGATTAAACCCCACTATTGTAAGGAGCTTTTAAAAAAGAATCATAACGGATAGGGGACTGGGAGAGGTTCTGAACACAGCTGGTATAAAAGTTACCGGACCCATCCTTGAGTAAGATAGATGATAGCATTGTATAGCGGTAGAGGGAGTGATGTAGATAGGATCCCTATAAGTAGAATGGAGTGATATATGGGACTTGTCACTTATAGCTTGCTCTAGTGCTGATATAGGTGGGGAACTGAGAAAGTTCAATTGGAGGTGAGTAAAATAGGGTAGGTCATAGCAAACTGAGGCAGGCTTAATTAAATAAATGAATTTACAACACACTCCTAGTCAAGAAAACTTCTCATTACCATGCACTTGTCTGGTCATGCGAGTATTGATTATGTGGAGGTACTGGGGGGACATACCACAGGATTGTGCACCTCCAGGGCCCTGTTTGGAGCGGGTCAAAGGAGGGGTGGTCTGGATGTAGAATTGTGTGTCATAAAGGGGATTTACCCTTCTGACTTCGGTTTTGTGTCTCAACGTGGTGAGGCAACCCGACTCTGCATGACTCGAAAAATAAAGAAATCTCTTGCTTCCACGGATTTAGTCTTTTGGTGTTAGTGATTGCTGAGCACATCGCATATCTCACATAGTTAAACTTGTAAAACAAGACTAATCTAAAGTAAACACTGCTAAAATAACTATACTCTCCCCCCCCTCTCCCCCCCCCTCTCCTTTGCCCGGGCCTTGGAAAATGTCCACGCACTTGCATGACATGGGGGAGTGCCCGCCAAGCCAGGGCCTCAGGCTCCAGGCCTAACAACTAGCCGAAATCATGCTTCAGAGGCCAGAATACTCAATGACAGCTCAAAGCCTAAGAACTAGGTGGGGGACGATGGCCTTTGAGGCCTACAAAATCTAAACACAGGGATCAAGCCTAACAACTAGGACGAGAAACCAGCTTTTGAAGCCAGAAATCAAGACGTGCTTCAAAGCCTAAGGGGACTAGGCTCGGGAATGAGACTTTCTCCCCTAAAATAACTCCTCTCCTATCCCCCCTCTCTCTTTGAACTAAATTAAAACAAAAGTTGAAACGGAATGTAGTTAAACTAGTAAAACAAGGTAATTTAAACTATAGCAAGCTAAATTAAACTCCCTCTCCTATCCCCCCTCTCTCCTCATCCCACCTCTCCTCTCCTCCCCCTCTCCCTCTACTCCTCTCCTCTTCCTTCCTCTCCTCTCTTCACATTTCTCTGGACCTTTACGCCCAGGGACTCTGGTAGTGAGGAACCAGAAAGGGGTGACAAGACCAGGGTAATGCAAAAACATCCTAAGGGTGGTGGGCTGATGTCGAGTCGGGGTAGAAGTAGAGACACAACCTCGCTGGTCTGTGTGTGTAGCGTCTGTGATAATAGTGTGGATCCCACTCTGTCTCCGGCCCTCTCCTCTCTCTATCTCTCTCATTCTACGCTCTCTGTTTCTCTCTCTGTCTCTCTTTGTCTCTTGGGACTCTCTCTCTCTCTCTCTCTGTCTCTCTATCTCAGTATCTGCATCTCTCTCCCTGTCTGTCCGTGGGACTCCTCTATTTCTCTCTCTCTCTCTCACTGTCTCTGTCTCTCCTCTCTCTCTTCCCATTGTCTCTCTGACTCTATCTCTCTTGCTGTTCTCTCTGCCTGTCTCTCCCTCTCTTCTCTTCCTCAGCTGTCTATATCCCCCCCCTCTGTCTCTCTCCACTGTCTCCCTGTTATGTCTCTCTCTCTCGGTCTCTATATATCTTCTCCCTATTCTGTCTATGTTTCTCTCCCTCTCTGTCTCTCTCTCTGTGTCTCTCTCTGTCTCCCCCTTCTCTGTCTTTCAGTCTCTCTGTCTCCTCTCTCTGTATCTGATCTCTCTGCTGTGTCTTCTCTCTTCTCTCTCTTTCCCTCTCTCTGTCTGTCTCTTTTTATCTCTCTCTCTCTCTCCCTCTGTCTCTCTGTCTGTCTCTCTCTGTCTCTGTATATCTCCCACTATTCTACCTCTCTCACTCTCTCCACTCTCCAATCTCTCTTCTCTCAGTCTCACTCATTCCCTCGCTCTCTCTGTCTCTTACTCTGTCCCTCTCTGTCTCTGTCTCTCTCTCTTTCCCTCTCTCTGCCTCTCTGTCTCTCTTGTTACTTCTGTCTCTCTCTCTCTTTCTTTCTGTATGTCATTGTCTCTCTCTATCTTCTGGACTATATCTCTGACTATGTCTCTGACTCTCTCCTCTATCTGTTATCACTGTCTCTTTCTCTGTCTGTTCTGATGTGTCTCTCTGTTTCAGTGTCTGCTGTCCTCTCTTTCCTGTCTCTATACTCTCTGTCTGGTCACTCTCTCCTGTCTCTCTCACTCGGTCTCTCCCTCTCTCTGGACTCTCTCCTCTCCTCTCTACGTCTTCCCTCTCCGTCTCTGTTATGTCTGCTTATCTCTTTCTCATTCTCTCTCCCTCTCTTGCTGGTCTATCTCTCTCTCTCCTTGTTTCTTCTCCTCACTTTCCTCTCGGTCTCTCACTGCCTTTTCCCTTGTCTCTCTCTGTGTCCCACTCGCCCTCTGTCTCTCTCTCTATGCTGTTTCTGCTCTCTGTCCTCTCACTCTGTTCTCCCCCCAACTCTCACTGTCTCTCTCACTCTTGTATCTCTCTCTCTGACTCTCTCTCTCACATCTTTCCCTCTCCGTCTCTATCTCTTCTATCTCTTATATCTCTCTCTCTCTCCGTCTTCTCTAATTTCTCTCTCTCCCCCTCTCGCTCCCACTGTCTCTCTTTCCTTGTATCTTTCTCTGAGAATCTCCATCTGTCTCTCTCTCTGTCTCTCTCCCACTCTGCCTCTCCCTCTCTGTCTCTCTCTGTCTCTCTCTCTGTCTGTGTTTCTCTATGTCTCTCGCTGTCTCTCTCGCTCTATCAGTCTGTATCTCTCTATCTCTCACTGCCCCCCTCTCTCCCTCTGTGTCTGTCTCTCTCTTTCTCTGTCTCTTCTCTATCTGTATCTCTCTCTCTATTTATCTCTCTCTGGATCTGGATCTGTCTGTCTCGCTTACTCCCTCTGTGTCTGTTACTCTTTTTCTTTCTTCCCCTCCTCTCTGTCTCTTCTTCACACTCTGTCTTCTCGGACTCTCTCTGTTTCTCTCTCCGGCCTCTTCTCTCTCTCTCCCCCTCTCTCTGCCTCTCTATCCTCTCTCTTCTCACTGTGTGTAGCTATGTCTCTCTCTTTTATATGTATCCTATCTTTTGTCTCCGTCACTGTCTCTCCCCATCTCTCTCTCTGTTCTCTCTCTCTGTCGCTCTTCAGTCTCCGCATTTGTCTCTCTCTATCTCTCTCTGTCTATCTCTACCTCTCTCTCTCCCTCTGTGTCTGTCTCCTCTCCATCTCTCTGTCCCCTCTCTCTCCTACTTCTCTCTCTCTCTCTTCTCTCTCTCTCTGCCTCTGTCATCTGCGTCTGTTCTGTCTCTCTCCCTCTCTCCGTCCCGTCCCCCCCTGCTCTCTCTCTCTCTCTCCCTCTCTCTCTTCCCTCTCTCTCTCTCTCTCTCTCTCTCTAGCTGCCTCTATCCCTCTCTCCCTCTGTGTCTGTCCCTCTCCCTCTCTTCCCCCCCCCTCTCTCTCTGTCACTCTCTCTCTGTCTCTCTGTATCTGCAACTCCCTCTCTGTCTCTCTCTGTCTGTTTTCTTCTCTGTCTCTCTCCCTCTCTTCCTCTCTGTCTCTGACCTCTCTCTCTCTGTTCTCTCTGTCTCACTCTCTTCTGTTCTCCGCACGTCTCTCTCTCTCTCTCTCCTCTCTCTCTCTCTCTCTCTCTCTCTCTCTCTCTCTTATGTGTCTGTTCCCTCTCCCTCTCTCTGCCACCCCCTCTCTCTATCTGTCGCTGTCACTCTCTCTCTGTCTCTCTGCATCTGCAACTCCCTCCCTCTCTGTTCTCTCTCTGTCTGTTTTCCTCTCTGTCTATCTCCATCACTGTCCCCCACCCTCTCTCTCTGTCTCTGTACCTCACTCTCTGTCTCTCCCCTCACTCTCCTCTCTGTCACTCTCTCTCCTCTGACTCTCCCCCTCTCTGTCTCTCTCTCTCTCTGTCTCTGTATCTTCTCTCCCTCTCTCTATCCCTGTATTCTCTATCTCTCTCTCTCTCTCCCAGTGTGTCTGTTTCTCTTTCTCTCCCTCTCCCTCTGCCTGTCTCTCCCCTTTTGTCTATCTGTCTCTGTATCTCTCTCCCTCTCTATCTCTCTCTCACTCACCCCCTCACTCTGTTTCTCCCCTCCCTCTCTCTGTCTGTACCTCCCTCCCTCTTTGCCTCTCTCTCTGTCTCTCTTTCTCTGTTTCTCATTTTCTCTCTCTCCCTCTCGTCTCTCTCTTTCCTCTCTGTCTCTTTCTCTCTTTCTCTGTCTCTTTGTCACCGTCTTCTCTCTCTCTCTCTCTCTCTATCTCTATCTCTATCTCTGTCTCTCACTCACTCTCACTATCCCTCTCTCTCTCTCTCTCTCTCTCCTTCTGTGTCTGTCTGTTTCTCTCTCTGTCTCTCTCTGTATCTGTATCTCTTTGTGTATCTCTCTCTCTCTCTCTGTCACTCTCTCTCTGTCTCAGTCTCACTCTCTCTGTCTCTCTCTCTCACTGTCTGTCTCTGTCTCTCTCTGTCTCTGTTTCTCTCTGTCTCACTCTCTCTCCCTACCTCTCTCTCTCTCTCCTCTTTTGTTGCCTGTGTGTCTCCCTCTGTCTGTCTCGCTGTTTCTGTCTGTCTGTCTCTCTCTTTTTCCTCTTTCAGTTCTCCCTCTCTACTGGCTCTTTTTGTCTGATTTCTTTCTCATTCTCTCTACCTCTTCTGCTTTCTATATCTCTCTCTTTCTCACTACCTCTACTCACTCTGTCTCTCTCTCTCTCTCTCTCTCTCTGCTCTCTCTCTACTCTCTCTCTCTCTCTCTCTCTCTTCTCTCCCCGCTCCTCTCTCTCTCTTTCTATGTCTGTGTGTCTCCTCTGTCTGTCTCTCTGTTTCTGTCTCTGTCCGTCTCTCTCTCTGTATCTCTCTCTATCTCACTGTCACACTCTCTTGCTGCCTCTCTCTCTCTCTCTGTCTCTATCTCTGTCGTCTTCTATGGCTCTCTCTCTCTGTCTACACGGTATGTGTGTTTCTCGCTATCTTTGTCTCTCTCGTTGTATGTCTGCTTCTCTCTTTCTCTTTCCCTCTCTGTCTCTCTCTCTCTCTCTGTCTATCTCCCTTCTCACTCTGTCCCTCTCTGCCCTCTCTTCCTCTCTATCTCTCCCATCTCTCCGTGTCTGTCTTCCCACTCTCCCATCCCACTCTCTATCTTCTCTCTGTATGTCTGTCTCTCTCTTTCCCTTGTCTGTCTGTCTCTCTCCCTCTCACTCCCTCTGTCTGTCTCTCTCCCTCTCACTCCCTCTCTCCCTCTCTGCCTCTCTCTTTCTGTCTCTTTCTCTCTGTCTCTTTGTCACCGTCTCTCTCACTGTCTCTCTCTCTCTCTCTCCTCTCTCCATCTGTCTCTCTCTCTCTCTCTGACCCTGTCTCTCACTGTCCCTCTCTCTCTCTCTCTGTCCCTCTCTCTCTGTCTCTCTCTCTCTCTTGTCTGTCTGTCTCTCTGTCTGTCTGTCTCTCTATATATCTCTGTCTCCCTCTCTCTCTCTCACTCTCTCTCTCTCTCTGACTCCCTCCCCCCCTCTCTCCCTTTCTCGGTCTCCCCCCCCCCCCCCTCACTCTCTCTCTCTCTCTCTCTCTCTCTCTCTCTCTCTCTCTCTCTCTCTCTCTCTGTCTCTGTACCTCTCTTCCCTCTCCCCTCACCCCTCAGCCCTCTCTGTCTCTCACTCTGTCTATCTATCTCTCTCTACCTCTCTCTCTCCCTCTGTGCCTGTCTTTCTCCCTCTCTCTCTGTCTCTCTCTCTCTGTCTGTCTGTCTCTCTGTCTGTCTCTCCCTTTCGCCATCTCTCTCTCTGTCTCTCTCTCTCTCTCCCTCTGTGTCTGTCAGTCTCTCTCCCTCTGTCTCTCCCTCTCTCTCTCTCTCTCTCTCTCTCTCTGTCTGTATCTCTCTCTGTCTCTCTGTCGCTGTCTCTCTATCTCTATCCCGGCATAGGTCTTCCGAAATTCGCCTGCGTGGGATTTGAGAGTCTTTAAAATGATGAAAGGGATAGACAGAGTTGACGTGGATAAGCTTTTCCCATTGAGGGTTAGGGAAGATTCAAACAAGAGGGCATGACATGAGAATAATGGACAGAAGTTTCGGGGTAACGTGAGGGGGAACTTCTTTACTCAGAGGGTGGTGGCTGTGTGGAATGAGCTTCCAGCAGAGGTGGTGGAGGCAGGATCGATTTTAACATTTAAAAGTAAAGTGGATAGGTATATGGACGTGAAGGGAATGGAGGGGTATGGTCTGAGTGCAGGTAGATGGGACTAGGGGAAAACAAATGGTCGGCACAGACTGGAAGGGGCCGAGAGGGCCTGTCTCCGTGCTGTAATTGTTATATGGTTATATGGTTATATGTAGCACTTCACACTTATCAGCATTAAACTCCATCTGCCATCTTTCAGCCCACTTTTCCAAATGGCCCAAATCTCTCTGTAGACTTTGAGAATCTACTTCATTATCCACAATACCACCTATCTTAGTATCATCTGCATACTTACTTATCCAATTTTCCACCCCATCATCCAGATCATTGATGTACATATATTGTAAATAACTGGGGTCCCAGCCCTGAGTTCTTGCGGTATCCCACTAGTCACTGCCTGCCATTCTGAAAAGGACCCGTTCACTCCTACTCTTTGCTTCCTGTCTGCCAGCCAGTTCTCTATCCACATCAATACTGAACCCCCAATTACCATGTGCTTTAAGTTTGCATTAAGCCTTCTGAAACTAGATGAGCATTTGAATCTGAGCATCTGGAGGCAGAGATGTGCAGGTAAAAGTGATTATTAAGGGATTAATTTCTGTTGAGTTCACTTGCGTTGATTTTATTTATTGTTCAATTTATTATTGTCACGTGTAACGAGGTACAGTGAAAAGCGTTTATGTTTATTGAGCTTATTATTGAGATGTGTTTTTTTATTGTCACATGTAGCGAGATATATTTAAAAGGTTTTTGAGTTTATTGAGTTTATTACTGTTGAGTTTATTGTGGAGTTGATTGTTGTCTTGTGTACCGAGGTACAGTGAAAAGCTTTTGTTGCGTGCTATCCAGTCAGCGGAGAGACTGTACATGATTACAATCGAGCCGTTTATGGCGGGTATGAGCCTGATGGGCCGAAGGGACAGTGCTGTCACGAATGGCAGAAGATGTGCTTACGTCTACCACCAGGGCAAGCTGAAGGCATCCATGGACGCAGCCACCAGGAGGAAGCTCACGGTACTGCGCATGGAGTCCGAGCAGCAACAGAAGATTTCCCACGTGCGGGTAAGGCAGCATCTGCGGGAGGATGGATGAAGGAATGGATGGATGAATGGATGATGAATGGATGAATGAATGAATGAATGAATGAATGAATGAATGGATGAATGAATGAATGGATGAATGAATGGATGAAGGAATGGATGAATGAATGGATGAAGGAATAGACGAGTAAATTAATGAATGAATCAATCAATTAATGAATGGTTGAAGGAATAAATGAATGGATGATACTTTAAGATACATTAAGTTTAAGATACATATGTTAAGTCACAAGTAAGAATGTCATTGTTCTATCTGGGACATATGACAATAAACACTCTTGACTCTTGACATGTCACGGTGAGATTCTTTGTCTTGCATTCTGTGTCTTGTGTGAGGGATCTTTCCTCATGTGACTTCCCACTGTGATGAGCATTCTCCCCTACATGAGATGAATGAACAAATTATACTGTATTATCACAGGTGATATGTCAAAGTGGGATTCTTTGTTTTGAGAACCATACACAAGGTATGCATAGTACAACAGAACATAGTAGGCATTGACTACAATTATATACGTAAATACACACATTAATTAATAAATTAATCAAGTGCAAATAACAGGTGGAGGGGTATTAATGTTCAGAGTTTTGTCCGAGCCACGTTTAACAGCCTGATGGCTGTGGGGAAGTAGCTATTCCTGACCGGGTCGTTGCAGATGAGCTTCCCACCTGTGATGAGGGATCTCCCCACCTGTTTAATCTTCACCACTTCCTGTCTGCGCTGTATATTGATTTTCAAACAAGCACTACCATATATCGCTATGATTGCAAACTTTAAAATGCAGTGGGTCCAGGTTTTTGTCGAGGTAGGAGTTGATTTGCGCCATGAATCAACCTGTCGAAGCACTTCATCACCACACTCGTTAGTGCCACTGGTCGATAGTCATTGAGGCACGTCACCTTGCTCTTCTTTTGATGCGCTTTTGCAGCAGGTGGGACCCTCAGACCTCAGAAGTGAGAGGTTGAAAATGTCCGTAAAAACTCCAGCCAGTTGGTCCAACACAGGTTTTTAGAACATAACTTGGTATACCAACAGGTCCTGGCGCTTTTCGAAGGCGGGGCATGGGCATTCACTGAGGGATTCGGTGGGTTGGAAGAGGTTTTGTCTGTGTTTTTCCCGTCAGTTGTTGTCCGGGGAGGAAGGCAGCAGCACTCGGCCCGTTGGGGCTAGGATGCGCGGGAGGAAGGCTGAGCTTGGGTTGCGGCTTGGAAAGCTGAGCTCGTCTCCTCTGCCGCGACCCGCATCCGGTCCAGCATGGAAAGGGAAGCGAGCAAACTCCACACGGACAGCGTCGGTGGTCACTCTGCCTGGAGATGGGCCCTTCGGCCCCTCTCGTCCGTGCTACCCCGGGCTTTCTGCAACACAATCTTGCACAGTTCTGCACTGGATATTGCATTTATTGCGTTTGTCATCACTGTATGTACATTGTTTGCTCTGGCGGCTGCGTCATATGTGAACAAGCGATTTCATCGCCTCCCGATCGATGTGCAGAACAACAAACTTACTCCCCCAGGCTGTCTACCTCGTTTCCCCCTACTCCCCCAAGCTGGCGACCTCCCATCCCTTACTCCCCCAAGTTGGCGACCTCCCATCACTTACTCCCCCAAGCAGGCGAGCTCCCATCTCTCATTTTCCCCAGACTGGCCACCTCCATACCTTATCCACCAAACTGGCTACATCCCATTCGTACCCCCCCTAGGTGAGTGTCCCTGCGTTCGTTAGTCCTCCAAGATAGTTACCTCCCATTCCCCTTACTCCCCCAAGCTGGCTCCCACCGCACTGTCACGGGCTGTGGGTCGGCAGCGCCCACACACACGGGGCCGGGTGGAGCAGGGCCATGGCTCCGGGCAGTGGATACACGGGGTCATAAAACCCAGCAACATCCCCGTCAAACTGCAGCAGAGTTGTGGGCAGTCTGGTCGCTCCACCCACCCAGAGTCACTGCACCGGCACTGGCACCAAGACCCCCTACCAGGGTGATTCACGCGACCCCCACATGGGGTGATTCACCCCAGACCCCTACATGGGGCGATTCACCCCCCGACCTCCACATGGGATGATTCACCCCCCCCCCCCCCCCCGACCCCCGCATGAGGTGATTCATCCCCCCACCCGATCCGCACCTGGGGTAAAATCACCCCTGGACCCCCACGAAGGGGTGATTCACCCGGGTGCCGGGCTGCCTGTAGCCCCGCCGCTGCGTTTCAGCCGCCATACACCAAACGATATTGCCAAGTGCAGGAACTATCTCTGAAGTAGTGGGGAGGTGTGCGACTGCCCTACGGCTGCAGATATGCATGGAGGCGAGAATTATTTCTTATCATTTCTGGAGATGGTTGGCATTTCCTTTCATTATTGATAGCACAACATGAATTTTGCAGAATTCCAAAGAACACAGTTGTCAAAGTTCGTCTCTTAAAGAAAGCAGACAGCAACAAAATTGTTAAAGGTAAACCAAAGCAATCTTTTAATCAATTTGTCAGACGGGAGTGGCGAGATCTACAAAGAGCACACACGTTGCTCAGTGCTTCTCGGGTGGGACAGGCAGTTCAGACAGATATCTAATATGGTGCTGTATTGCATATAGTTCTGGTCACTCCATTAGAGACTGATGTGGAGGCTTTGGGAAGGTGCAGAGATGGTTAAGCAGAATAGTTTAAAAAACAAGGAACTGCAGATGCTGGTTTACAAAAAAGTGCTGGAGTGACTCAGCAGGACAGGCAGCATCTCTGGGAGAGATGGAATGGGTGACTGAAGAAACGACCTGAAACGTTACCCATTTCTTCCAGAATTTTGTGTCTACCTAAACAGTGTCTATCTATCCATGTGCAGGCTGGAGAATCAGGCAGCCTTTCCACAGAGCGGGCAGGTGAAGGGGCGCTGGCCGGTGTGAACTCGCCGGTGTGCTCCAGCAGGTGGTCAAGGCAGGTGAAGCCCTTACCACAGGACAGGCAGGGAAGGGACGCTCACCGGCTGTGGGTACGCTGGTGCTGCCACAGGGTGGACATGCGGGTGAAACCCTTGCCACACTTAGCGCACCACAAAGAGAGCCTCTCTCCGGTTGTGTAACCGCTGATGCTCCCGCAGCCCCCGTTCTCTCTTCTCACAGTGGGAGCAGCTGCTCGCCGGCATGGGCCCGCCGGTGCTGCCGCAACCCCCGCGAACTGTCAAACTCCTCACCGCAGTACGGGCAGCGTAGGGCTGGCCACTGGTGTGTACGGGCTGGTGAGACAGGGCGTGGAGTCCATGTCAAAGCTCTCTCCCACACACCGGGCTGGGGACAGGACAGTCGCACCTGCTGGAGGACAGCAGCTTGGAAGACTGGGTGAAGCCCTTGCTGCACTGGGCGCAGGTGTAGGGCACTCGCCGGTGTGGGTGCGCTGATGCACCAGCAGGGTCCCGGATCGGGTGAAGCTCTTGCCGTACTGGGCGCAGGTGTAGGGCCGCTCCCCGGTGTGGGTGCGCTGGTGCTGCAGCAGGTGGCCGGAATGGGTGAAGCCCTTGCCGCAGTGAGCGCAGGTGTAGGGCTGCTCCCCGGTGTGGTGCGGTTGGTGCTACAGCAGGTCGCTGGAGCAGATGAAGCCCTTGCCGCACAGGGCATAGGTGTAGGGACGCTCGCTGGTGTGGGTGAGCTGGTGCTTCAACAGGTAGTTGGAGTGGGTGAAGCCCTTGCCACAGTTGTTGCAGGTGTGTAGGGACGCTCCCCGGTGTGCACGCGCCTGTGCTGCTTCAGGTCCGTGGACAACATGAAGCCTTTGCCCGCAGTCGGAGCAGGTGAAGGGCCGCTCACTGCTGTGCACCCGCCGTTGCAAGCCGCAGCCCCCGACATCCCGGCAAAGCTCTTGCCGCAGGTGGAGCAGCCATAGGGCTTCTCGCCCGTGTGCACCCGCTGGTGGATCTCCAGCTTGCTCCGGTACTGTGCCAGTCCTTGCCACACACGTCGCACTCATAACGCTTCTCCTTGTTGTGCCCCGTCATGTGGTCCTCTATTGAAGCTCAGCCCTCGAAGCTCAGCCTGCACACCGAGCAGATGAGGGGGGGGGGGGGGGGGGGTCTCAGCTGTCCTCTCCGCCACAGCAACGCCTCCTAAACCCTGCAGGAGGGGAACACAGAGGGTCCAACAAGCTGGCAAACAGGACATTTACTAGCACATGTTGGTGCATTTAATGGCGGAGGAAACCGTTATATAACTTTGTGCGGCACAGTGGCGCAGCCGGTACAGTTGCTGCCTCACCGCCAAGAGACCCCGGGCTCGGTTCATGACTATGGTTGCTGTCTATGCGGAGTTTGTACGTCCTCTCCTTGTCCTGCGTGGGTGCTCCGGTTTCCACCAACATGTCAAAGACATTCAGGGTTTGTAGATTAATCGGCCTCTGCAAAAATTGTTAACTTGCTCCAAATGTGCGCAGGATAGTGCTGGTGTACGGGGTGATCGCTGGTCGGCGCTCTCTCTGTCTGTCTCTCTCTGACTCTCTATCTCTCTCTCTGTCTCCCTCTCTCTCTCTCTCCCTCTCTTTTCTGTCTAACTCTTAATCTGTCTCTCTCTCTAATCTGTCTCCCACTATCTCTGTCTCTGTTCCTCTCTCATCTGTCTCTTTTTTCTCTCTCCCTGTCTCTAACTATCTCTCTCTCTCTCACACTATCTGTCTCTCTCTGCCTATTCCTGTCTCTCAATCTCTCTCTCTATGTCTCTCACTGTCTCTTTCTCTCTCTCTCTGTCTGTCCCTCTCTCTCACTCTGTCTTTCTACCCTCTCTATCTCTCTCTGCCTCTCTCGCTCTCTGACTCTCTGCCTCCTCTGTCTTTCTCTATCTGTCTCTCTCCCTCCTCTCTCTCTCTCTCTCTCTTTTCCCTCTGTCTCCCTCACTATCTCTGTCTCTCTCTGCTTCTCCTTGTCTCATATTTTGTGTGTGTCTCTCTCTCTCTCTGCCTCTCTCTATCTCGGTCTCTCTCTCTCTCATTATATATCTCTCCATCTCTCTCTCTTTGTGCGTGTGTGTGTGTGTGTGTGCGTGTGTCTCTCTCTCTCTCTCTCTCTATCGTCTCTCTCTCCCTCACTCTCTCTCTGTCTCTCTCACTATATCTATCCCCATCTCTGTCCGTGTTCCTCTCTCTCTCTCCCATCTCTCTCTCTATAACAGTAGATATATAACATATATAACAATTACAGCACGGAAACAGTCCCTCTCGGCCCTTCCAGTCCGTGCCGAACATTTATTTTCCCCTCGTTCCATCTACCTGCACTCAGACCATACCCCTCCATTCCCTTCCCTCCGTCTTATACATATCCACTTACTTTTAAATGTTAAAATCAATCATGCCTCCACCATTTCTGCTGGAAGCTCATTGCATACTCATTGCATCATCTGCATACTTACTTATCCAATTTTCCACCCCATCATCCAGATCATTGATGTACATGACAAACAACAGTGGACCCAACACAGATCCCTGAGACACCCCACTGGTCACCGGCTTCCAACCTGACAAACAGCCATCCACCGTTACTCTCTGGCATCTCCCATTCAGTCACTGTTGAATCCATCTTGCTACTCCCACCATTAACACCCAAAGATTGAACCTTCTTAACCAACCTACCATGGGGAACCTTGTCAAAGGCCTTACTGAAATCCATATAGACAACATACACTGCTTTACCCATCAATTTCCCTAGTAACCTCTTCAGAAATTCAAGGAGGTTTGTCAAACATGACCTTCCAGGCACAAATCCATGTTGACTGTTCCTGATCAGACCCTGTTTTATCCAGATGCTTATGTATGTTTATCTCTAAGTATCCTTTTCCATTAACTTGCCCACCACTGACGTCCCAAACTAACAGGCCTTATAATTGCTAGGTTTATTATTTGAACCCTTTTTATTTATTTATTTTTTTTAAAATTTATTTATTATAGAAACAAAATAACAACCAGTTACATTATATTTCAATAGTAAAAATACATTAGTCCTAATAACTGATTCATACTAATAATATTATTTATATACTGTGTTATCCTTAGTTATAGATTTCAGAGTTATGGTATTTTATTATAATTAGAGATACATAATACTACTAATTCATTCACAATATTAGCATTATAGTACTATTAGTAATTATCATTTTATCTCTAATTTTTTAAGTATAAGACCAAATTTTATGATATTATTGATACAAAAAGTTAGTAAAACTTATATAATTCTTATTTATTTCTTCCTAATGTTGTAACAATATTTATTTTATCGCTAAATTTAAAATTATTGTACCATTAAAAGTTACATAATTTTATATAATTAAAAATATAAAAATACTAAGAAATGCTAATAAATACTAACAATGTTCTTATAAAATCTAATAATATTTATATTCGTACTAATATTAAGATAGTGTGTTTCTATATTATTTTTTTAATTTTTTTATTTAGATATAAGAAAATAGAAAAGTTAGGAAATAGAATAAAGAATAAGAAAGAGGTTTGATGGAGAATAAATATTCGTCATTCAATCCGTCCTTATAGATATATTCATGATTTATTATATGTATCTCTTCATCCACTCAAATATCCAGGCCTCAGTCAGGTTCTCGCGCCGAACCATTATGACCCTGTAAATATTTAATATATGGAGACCAAATACATCTGAAGAGATCTAACCTATCCATAAGGACAAGCCTCAATCTCTCCAAATGAAGTGTCTCCGACATTTCTATATTCCACATTTTGATTGTTGGGAATGCAGGGCCTTTCCAAAATTTTTAATATTAATTTTTTTCCCAATTTGAACCCTTTTTAAACAATGGAACAACATGCGCCAGTACGCCAATCCTCCGGCACTATTCCCGTTTCTAATGACATTTGAAATATTTCTGTCATAGCCCCTGCTATTTCTACACTAACTTCCCTCAATGTCCTAGGGAATATCCTGTCAGGACCTGGAGGGAGGGAGAGAGGGAGAGAGGGAGAAGAGGGAGAGAGAGATAGATCTCTCTCTCTCCCCTCTCCTTCTCTGATTCTCTCTCTCTCTCTCTCTCTGATTCTCTCTCTCTCCTCTCTCTCCATTCTTTCTCTCTACTGTTTCAGGTGCACTGTCAAGCTGATCAACCTGTGATCAGATATTGTCTGCAACCCCGATTTTACCTCTCTCTGTGATCCTGTGTACGGTCTTCGCCAGTATTCATTAAAAGTAGTCAATCCTGGAGTACACTGAGTGAGGTACTGAGTGGTGTGTGTAGTTCCCTCCCTCTCTGATTGATTGATAGAGTCTCTCTCTCTCTCTCTCTCTCTCTCTCTCTCTCTCTTTTTTTTTTTTTAAGTTTCAAAAACTTTATTGACACAATCATATAATACAACACATCAAACCATAATCAAAATGGCACTATATAAAACCATTATAGTACAACAATACACTCATTGTTCACAATACACTGAACCCCACGCGGTGACCAGCGCCCACGGAAGGCCTCCAGAGTCCCCGTGGACACCGCATGTTCCCGCTCCAGGGACACACGTGCTCGGACGTAGGCCCGGAAAAGGGGCAGGCAGCCGACTCTAGCCTGACCATCGACTGCCCGCTCTCTGGACCCGCGAATGGCCATCTTGGCCAGGCCCAGGAGCAAACCGACAGGGAAGTTCCCCCCCCCCCCCACTCGGCTCTCCCCACTCCCTGCCTTGTGTCCGAACACTAGAATCGTGGGACTAAAATGCAACCAGAACTTGAGGAACAACCCCTTCAGATATTGGTACAGGGGCAGTAGCCTCTCACACTCCGTATACACGTGGAACACGGTCTCTTGCTCGCCACAGAAATTACATGCTGCGGACGAGCCCGTGAACCGACTCAAAAGTTTATTACAAACCACCGCTCTGTGCAACACTCTCCACCCCAGGTCCCCAATGTAAAGGGGAACAACTCGCTTATAGAAGGACCCCCACTGAGGACCTCCCCGCCTTCTCTCTCTCTCTTCTGAGTGTTTCCTAACCAGAAGGATGAACCATGAGATCCGCATTCTTCTGAAGACCAGATCCCAGGCATTCATGTCTGGTGATGCAGAGGTCTACAAGAAGAACAGGTAAGGCCATCAAAAATTCCAAGCTGGAGGATGAGGGATGTTCGGCAACTGTGGCGGGGCTTGAATGCAATCACCTCCTGCAAGGCAAAATCAGGAGGCAGCTCCAATGTCAGCGAAGCATCACTCCCTCACGAGCCCAATACATTTTACACGCGCGTTGATAGGGAGAACACTGATGTGCCTTCCTGAGACCCCATTTGCTGTGATGGTATTTCGGTCACAGTCACAGAGGCCAACGTCAGAAGATCCTTCAGAGGGGTGAACCCTCGAAAAGCGCCTGGACCTGATGGTATACCCGGGCATGTTCTAAAAACCTGTGCAGACCAACTGGCTGGAGTTTTTACGGACATTTTCAACCTCTCACTTCTGAGGTCTGAGGCTTCCACCTGCTTCAAAAGTGCATCAATAATACCGGTGCCCAAGAAGAGCAAGGTAACGTGCATCAATGACTATTAACCAGAGGCATTAACGTCTGTGGTGATGGTGCTTTGACAGCCTGATCATGGCGCAAGTCAACTCATACATCGACAAAAACCTGGACCCACTGCAGTTTGCTTGCCGCCGCAACAGATCAACAGTGGGGACAATCTCGGTGGCTCTCCACTCCGCTCTGGACCACTTGGACAACAAAAACCTGCATGTCAGGCTGTTATTCATTGATTACAGCTCGGCATTTAGTACAATCATCCCTCCAAGCTGGTTACTGAAACTCGCAGAACTGGGTCTCTGCGCATCCCGCTGCAATTGGATCTTTGACTTCCTTATTCACAGACCACAGTCTGTTCGTATTGGTGTAAATGTTTCAGCCCTTGATAAACATCAGCACAGGAGCACCTCAAGGACTGCGTGCTGAGCCCCCTGCTGTACTCACTCTAATACTCATGACTGCTTAGCCGGACATGGTGCGAACTTCATCATCAAGTTCGCCGACGACACCACTGTTGTGGGACGTATCTCTGATGGAGACGAGTCAGAGTATGGAAGTGAGACCAAATGGTGCCAGCACAATAACCTGGCTCTCACACCCAGCAAAACCAAGGAACTGATTGTGGACTTTGGAAGGATAGGATAGGGACCCCATAGTCCCGTTTATATATGGTGGAAAGGGGCAAGATCAAAATTCCTGGGTGTGCACATCTCTGAAGATCTTTTCCTGCGTCCCAGAACACAGACACAATTATAAAGAAAGCACATCAGTGCCTCTACTTCCTGAGAAGTTTACGGAGAGTCGGTATGTTAAGGAGGACTCTCTCTAACCTCTACAGGTGCACAGTAGAGAGCATGCTGACTGGTTGCATCATGGCTTGATTCAGCAAACTTGAGCGCCCAGGAGCGGAAAATCCAGGGGATCTATCGCAATCGCTGCCTCAAAAAGGCTGGCAGCATCATCAAGGACCCATTACCATCCTGGCCACACACTCATCTCCCCGCTACCTTCAGGTTTGAAGGTACAGGAGCCTGAAATCTGCAACATCCAGGTTCAGGAATAGCTACTTCCCCACAGCCATCAGGGTATTCAACTTGGCTCGGACAAAAGTCCTGAACATTAATAGCCCATTGCACTTTATCTGCATGAGTGCGTGCGTGCGTGCGTGTGTGTGTGGTGTGTGTGTGTGTGTGTGTGTGTGTGGTGTGTGTGTGTGTGTGTGTGTGTGTGTGTGTTGTGTGTGTGTGTGTGTGTGTGTTGTGTGTCTATCAGAGACCGGCCCTGATGCTCAGAAGGGTAGCAAAACAGAGGAGGGCAATTGTAATAGGGGACTCTAATAGTTAGGGGGTTACGATGGGCGATTCTGTGGACGCAATCGGGAAACCCGGAAGGCCTCCCTGGTGCCAGGGTCTCGCATGTGTCGGAACGTGTCCAAAAGATTCTGAAAAGGGAGGGAGAGGAGCCTGATGTTGTGGTACACATAGGTACCAATGACATAGGCAGAAAAAGATGATGAGGTCCTGAAGGGGAATTTAGGGAGTTGGGGGGGAAAGTTAAAGGAGAAGGGTTCCAAAGGGTAATAGAACGATTTCAGGATTTTACTGCCTGTGCCGCGTGTCAGTGAGAGAGTAGGAATGGAATGAGGTGGAGGATAAAATGCATGTCTGAGGACTGGTGCAGTGGGTAGGGATTCAAGTTTCTTGATCACTGGGACCTCTTTTGGGGAAGGCGTGATCTGTACAAAAAGGACGGTTGCACTTGAACCCGAGGGGCACCAATATCCTGGCAGGGAGATTTGCAAAGGCTACTGGGGAGACTTTTAAACTAGAAAGGCTGGGGGGAGGGACTCAGGTAGATGGGGCTTAGGGGACAGGGTATGTGGGGACGCAAGAGGCAGAGAAGGGAAGCACTCGGACCCAAAATGTAGGCGGGAAAGAGGAAAAAGATAATAGACAGAGAATTAAGGATGGTGGGTTTATAAAATGTGTTATATTTTAATGCTTGAGGAGCATTGTAAGAAAGGTGGATGAACTTAGAGCCTGGATTGACACCTGGAAATATGATGTTGTGGCAATCAGTGAAAACATGGTTGCAGGATGGCTGTGATTGGGAAAATAAATATTCCAGGAATTTCGTTGCTTCAGGTGTGATAGAATTGGAGGGACCAGAGGTGGAGGTGTTGCATTGCTTGTCAAGAGAGGATATTACAGCAGGGCTTTGGCAGGATAGATTAGAGGGCTCGTCTAGGGAGGCTATTTGGGTGGAAACTGAGAAGTGGGAACGGTGTAGCAACACTTTTAGGGGTGTATTATAGACCGCAAATGGGGAGCGAGAATTGGAAGAGCAAATATGTAAGGAGATTGCAGATATTAGTAGTAAGCACAAGGTAGTGATTGTGGAGATTTCAATTTTCCAAAAATAGACTGGGAAACACATTCTGTAAATGGGCTGGATGGTTTGGAGTTTGTAAAAAGGATGTGTGCAGGATAGTTTTTTGCAGCAGTAGTACATAGAGGTAACTCGACCAGAGAAGGGGCAGTGCTGGACCTCCTGTTGGGAAATGAGGCAGGTCCAGGTGACGGAGGTATGCGTTGGTGAGCACTTAGGGACCAGTGATCAACAATACCATTAGTTTCAATATAATTATATGGAGAGAGTCAGAAACTGGACCTAGGGTGGAGATTTTTGATTGGAGAAAGGCTAACTTTGAGGAATGCGTAAGGATTTAAAAGGAGTGAATTGGGACACTCTGTTTTATGGGAAGGACGTAGAAAGAAATGGAGGACATATTAAAGGGGAAATTATAAGAGTACAGAAATCTTTATGTCCCTGTTAAGTTGAAAGGAAGTAGTAAAAATTGGAAAGAAGCCATGGTTTTCAAGGGAAAATTGGACACTTGTTTCAAAAAAATAGAGAGATCTACAGTATTTTTAGGAGGTATGGAGTAAATGAGGTGCTAGAGGAGTATAAAGAATGTAAAAAGAATCTTAAGAAATAAATTAGGAAGGCTAAAAAGAAGATATGGGAGGTTGCTTTGGCAAGAAAGGTGAAAGTAAAAATCCAAAGGGTTTCTACAGCTATATTAATAGCAAAAGGATAACGAGGGATAAAATTGGACCATTCGTGAGACAGAATGGACAGCTATCTGCAGAGCCAAAAGAGATGGGGGAAACAATTTTTTTTTCTTCGGTATTTCACCAAGGAGAAGGATATTGAACTATGTGAAGTAAGGAAAAAAAGTAGAGTAGCTATGGAAACTATGAGATTCAAAGAGGAGGGGGTACTGACAACTTTTGAAAAATATAAAAGTGGATAAATCTCCATGTCCCTGGACAGGATATTCCTAGGACATTGAGGGAAATAGCAGGAGCTATGACAGAAATATTTCAAATGTCATTAAAAAATGGAATGGTTGCCGAGTATTGGCGTACTGCGCATGTTGTTACATTGTTTAAAAAGGGTTCAAAGAATAAACCTAGCAATTATAGACCTGTTTAGTTTGGGCACCAGTGGTGGGTAAATTAATGGAAAGGATACTTAGAGATAATATATATAAAGCATCTGGATAAAACAGGGACTGATCAGGAACAGTCAACATGGATTTGTGCCTGGAAGGTCATGTTTGACAAACCTTCTTGAATTTTTTGAAGCGGTTACTAGGGAAATTGATGAGGGTTAAAGCAGTGGATGTTGTCTATAGGATTTCAGTAAGGCCTTTGATCAAGGTTTCCCCATGGAAGGTTGGTTTAAGAAGGTTCAATCTTTGGGTGTTAATGGCGGAGTAGCATAGATGGATTCAACAGTGGCTGAATGGGAGATGTCAGAGGGTAATGGTGGATGGCTGTTTGTCAGGTTGGAAGCCGAGTGAAACAGTGGGGTGCCTCAGGGATCTGTGTTGGGTCCACTGTTGTTTGTCATGTACATCAATGATCTGGATGATGGGGTGGAAAATTGGATAAGTAAGTATGCAGATGATACTAAGATAGGTGGTGTTGTGGATAATGAAGTAGATTTTCAAAGTCTACAGAGAGATTTGGGCTATATGGAAAAAGTGGGCTGAAAGATGGCAGATGGAGTTTAATGCTGATAAGTGTGAAGTGCTACATCTTGGCAGGACAAATCAAAATAGGACGTACATGGTAAATGGTAGGGAATTGAGGAAGGTTGTGGAACAGAGAGATCTAGGAATAACTGTGCATAGTTCCCTGAAGGTGGAATCGCATGTAGATGGGGGTGGTAAAGAAAGCCTTTGGTGTGCTTGGCCTTTATAAATCAAGAGCACTGAATATAGGAGCAGGGAAAGTAATGTTAAAATTGTTACAAGGCATTGGTGAGACCAATTCTGGAGTATGGTGTACAATTTTGGTCGTCTAATTATAGGAAGGATGTCAACAAAATAGAGAGAGTACAGAGGAGATTTTACTAGAATGTTGCCTGGGATCCAGCAACTATGTTACAGAGAAAGGTTGAACAAGTTAGGTCTTTATTCTTTGGAGCGCAGAAGGTTAAAGGGGGGACTTGATTGAGGACTTTAAAAATGATGAAAGGGATAGACAGAGTTTGACGTGGGATAAGCTTTTCCCATTAACGGTAGGAAAGATTCAAACAAGAGGGCATGACATGCGAATTAAGGACGGAAGTTTTAGGGTTAACGTGAGGGGGAACTTCTTTGAATGAGCTTCCAGCAGAAGTGGTGAAGGCAGGATCGATTTTTAACATTTAAAAGTAAAGTGGGATTAGGTATATGGACGTGAAGGGAATGGAAATGGGTATGGTCTGAGTAGCAGGTAGATGGGACTAGGGGACAACAAATGGTCGGCACGGACTGGAAGGGGCGAGAGGGCTAACTGTTTCCGTGCTGTAATTCTAAGTATATATATATATATATTCAATGTATATGGACACACTGATCTGATCTGTAGTATTTATTATGCCTACTATATTCTGTTGTGCTGAAAGTAAAGCAAGAAATTTCATTTGTCCTATCTGGGACACAATGACAATAAACATTTTTTGAATCATAAATTGCCACAGATTCCCATAACTCTCTGTATGGAAACTAGTTTTTCCTCATCTGTACAGTCCTAAATGGCCAGATTCACAACTCTCTGGGATGAGGTAAAAGTTTCTCCTCATCTCAGTCCCAAATGGCCACACGATTCACAAATCTCTGGGTGGAAATGTTTCTCCTCATCTCAGTCTTAAATGGCCACAGATTCAGAACTCTCTGGGTGGAAAAGTGAGATTAAGTATCCTCAACTGAGTTCTAAACGGCCGACTCCATATTCTTAAACTGTGGCCCCTGGTTCTGGACTCCAACCAACCAACATCGGGAACATAATGTTTCCTGCCTCTAGCGGGTATTACCCTTAATATCTATCTAGATATATGTTTTCAAAATAAGATCCAATCTAATCCTATACTAAATTCTAGTCAATATAAAATATCCAGGCCACATTTTTTTTTTTCGAGTATTGTGGGAGCAGTGTTGGAGCCTATACATATTTGAGGATTAGAGATATGTGCCGCGCGTCTGGAGAGGGTCCATGAGGAGGTTGCATAGAGAGTATACCAGGAATGATGCTGAGGTTAACGTAGAATCGATGAGCGTTTGCCGGCACTGGGCTGTACTCGCTGGAGTTTAGAAGAAAAGAGGAGGTGGGGGCCTCATAGGAATCTTTCACCCGAATAGTGAAAGTCCTGGATGTGGAGACGGATAGAGAGTGAGTCTAAAGACCAGGGACCACAGCCTAATACTAATTAAAAGGGTGTCCTTTCGGAAGGAGGATGAGGAAGGATTTCTTCAAGACTCCAGGGGTGAGGGTGAATTCGGTGGGATTACGAGTGGAGAGAGATGTTTCCGCTATATGGAGAGGAGTCTCGGAGTCAGGGGTGCACCAGGCCTTAGGTATGACGTGCCTGAGAGGAAGGAGATGAGGAGGGTAAAGTTATCAGTGTGTTTAGGCCAGAAGGAGTGGTGAAATTGTGGAGAGGATTGCAAGATGCTATCTACAGACGGACGGTGGAGGCCTTGATAAGTCAGTGAGATATATTTAATGGCAGATGATGAAGAATAGTTGTGTGATTAGCGGGATTGTGTCCCAGAGGTTATCGGGGGAAGACAGGTTAGGAGTGAGAATATAGATCAGCAGGGATTGAAAGAGGCGGAGTAGACACTTGAAGTGGGCAGAATGATATTAATTCATGCTCCATAATGAAGAGATAGAGAAAACTAATAGGCGACTGTGAAATTAGAACTCAAGGTGGGAAGAAGGGAGGGATGGGGAGAGAGACAAAGCAAGTGTTCCTTGAAGGTTAGAGAGTCAATTGTCTCATGACGCTGGGAGTGTGAAAGCTGCCCAGAGTAGCGAGGAAGGTGTCTGCGTCTACAAGGACACTGGGCTCACAAGATCTGCATCCCTCCACAATCAACCATTCTTTATCTCTGTTCCTGTCTGACTATCCCTGACAATAGTGTGTAGTGAAGGGTGATAAGTCTCGACCTGAAACGGACGCCCATTCACTTCTCTACCACAGAATGCTGCCTGTGCACGCTGAGTCTACTCCCAGCACCTTTGTACCTCGTCCACTGGTTCTCCACAGAGATGCTGCTGACCCGCCGAGTTAACCTCACATCACTCTGTGTATTTTTGTCTATTAACCGGCATTGCCAGTTCCTTGTGTCCACTTTTTGGCACCAAGTTACACATATTTGGATGGTAGTTTCTGCCTCACGGCGCCAGAGAACCAAATTCGACCCGACCATGAGTGCTGTATTAACTGGAGTTTGCCTCAGTTCTCCCCGTGGGACCAGCGTGGGTTTTTTGGGGGATTCCAGTTTCCTCCCACGCATACTCAAAGAATAAATGTGCAGGTTTGTAGTTTAATTGGCTTCGGTAAGCATTGTAAATTGCCCCCTGTGTGTGTAGGATAGTGTTAGTGTGCGGGGATCACTGGTCGAGCAAGGACTCGGTGGGCCAAAGGGCCTGTTTAACGCGCATGTATATCTAAACTAAACTAGTGGTTGTGAACGGGCGATCGTGGTGGGCCGGACTCGTGGGACGAAGGAAGGGCCTGGTATTCGCGCTGTATATCTCCAAACTAAAATACATAGTGTGTGAACGGCGATCGACTGGTCGGATCAATAGACTTGCGTGGACAGAAATCGATGGGCCAGAGTTTCCACGACTGATTAGTGAAACTTAAGTGATATTACAATGAGATGTCTTTGATTGATGTAAAATATAATTATCACTAACCTGTCATTCGTGTGCCCCTTCTGGACTTTGCTGAAAATGATCGGAAAAGATAAGAACTGATTGAGTAATAATTATAAAGTATCAAATTTGGAAAAATTATTTTTGCACTGCGACAAAGTTCTGTCCTAGGGCCTGCCTCATTGTACAGAGCTGCTCCGGCCAGCACATTTGGTGGAAACAGCACCTATTTTAAGCTTGCAGCATTTATTCATAAGAGAAAGAGAAAAGATTGGACATAATAGTCATAAAGATGTTAATAGTGAATTTTTATTTTTATTTGCTATTTATTGTTAAAGTACGCACACTGAAATAGGAAATACAGAGGTTGAGCAACGTTTCTTTTCGGTTTAGACCTTGGGTATTGAGTAAGTACTCAGGAATGATAAACAAGATTATACTTGATACTTCATACTTGAGAGAGCTTCTGGAATACAAAAACAGGGCCAGTAAATGCTGAGAGTCTACACAAGGGGCCCTGTTGGCCACATTTTGAGTATTGTGAGAAGTTTTGGGCCCCATATTGAGAAGGATATGTGCCTGGCTTGGAGAGGGATACAGAGGAGTTTACAAGAACTATTCCAGCAATGAGGGAGTTATGTTATGTACGATGAGCGTTTGTGGCAGACTGGGCCTGTACTAGCTGGAGTTTAGAAGAACGAGGGAGTATTCTCATTGGAAACTTCATATAATACCGAAAAATGTGAAAGCCCGGAAGAGATAGTGGATGTGGAGCGAGATGTTTCCACTTAGTGGGTGAGTGACTAATAGAAATATGAGAATGAGATCACAAGCCTCACAATTAAAGGACGTTCCTTCAGGAAGAGAAATGAGGAGGAAATTTCTTTATGCCAGAGGGTGGTGAATCTGTGGATTATATGTGGAGAGGATGTTACCACTAATGGAGAGTCTCGGACCAGAGTGCACAGCGCAGACTTAAAGAATCGTTCCTTTATGAAGGAAGTGAGGAGGAATTTCTTTAGCCAAGAGGGTGAAGTAGAATATCTGTGAGGATACTCATCTGACCCCAAGATGGCAGTGGAAGAGCACTAAAAGGAATATGAGATATGTATTTAAGGCAGAGATAGATAGAAAGAGATGATTAGTGGGGTGTCAAGGAGTGAGTTATGGGGTGGAAGGAGAGAGAAATGGGATTAAGAGGGAGAGATAGATGCAGGCCGGGATTGACTAGGTGGAGTAGGACTTGATGGGACCCGAAATGGCCTATAATTCTGACTCCATATAATGAAGAGAGATGAAACTTAGGAACGACTGTGACAATTTAGATAACTCAGGTGGGGGTGGGGTGGGAGAGTGAGAGAGAAAACAAGGGAATACTAGATCTCTCTATG
>JAVHYY010001011.1:0-50103 GCA_035221665.1 Okamejei kenojei
GTGGTGATGTAGCGCATGTAATACATTTGTTGTGGGGTGTGGAGTTAATGGCGCTGGATGGTTGGGGGGGGGACGATTGTACAGAAAAAAGAGTGATTGGGTGGGGGATGGATGGAAAGTACAGATTCTGTATGAGGGTGTGACGCGTTTAATACTGGAGTATGGATTGGGTGGAGAGATGTGTAAAATTCAGCTTGTATCTGTGGGATGCACGAGATTAGATACTGATGAGTTTGGTGGCGGGATCCGATGTAATACAATTTGTGTTTGGGAGTACTAATATAGTAGAGGGGGCGAACCGTGGGTAATCAAAGTAGGGGTGTTGATACTCGTGTAATACCGATTTGTGGTGTTGGGACGTATGATGTGAAAACAGTTGGGTGTGGTGTGGAGCGAGTGTGTTTACCATGTAGTGTGTATGTGTGGGGGCTGTACTAGAGATAATAACAGATGTGGGGGGGGGCGAAAAGTATAGCAGTTGTGGGGGGGATGGACGGTTAATAACAGTTTTGTGGGGGGAGCGAGTTATAAAACGCCGATGGTGTGTGTGGTGGGAGCGAGTGTGTAATACAGTGAGTGGGGGCGAGCATTGACATACAGTAATGGGTTGGGGAGCGTATATGTGTTCCGTTGTTAGTGGGTGCGGACGGGTGATGATAAGTCCAATGTGGGGGGGGCGAATGTCAATAACATATGGTGTGGTGTGTGTTAGTATCGTGAATACAGTTGTGGGGGAGCGAGTGTTAATACTCGTTTGTGTGTGGGGGGGAGCGAGTGTAATACAGTTGTGGGTGGGGAGCGAGTGTATTACAGTTGTGTTTGGGGGGTAGCGTTGTAATTGGGGACAGTTAGGGGGTATGTGTGGACTCGTTACCAATACCGTTTCTGGGAGCGAGTATGAAATACAGTGAGGGATGGAGCATAAGTAGTAGGTTGTGCCAACGAGTGTACAGTAGACAGTGTGTGTGCGGGGAGAGCTGGTCATACAGGGGGATGGGCTTTTGAGCGTGTAACTACAGTTGTATTTGGGTGATGACGTGAGCAAAACATATTTAGGGAGGCGCTAATAGTAAATACAGTTGTGGATGTGGGGAGGCGATGTGAAATAACGGGGTAGTGATTATAGTTGGGTGTAGGCGTCGTGCAATACATGTTTGTGTGTTCTGGGGGGAGCGAGTACGAATTCCAATTAGGGGTTGTGGGAGGAGCGGCTCGTGTGTAATACAGTTGTGTGTAGTTGTGGCGCGAGTGTAAAATACAGTTATTTTGGTGGGGGGGCGAGTGTAATACAGATGTGGGGAGGAGCGAGTGTATCGGCATTTGACACAGTGGGGGGGGGGTGCAATTATAATCGAACGAGGATGAGGTGGGCGTTTGGAGAGTCGAGTGAAAAACCGTATCTGGTGCATTGGAGCACTTGTAAACAGAAGAGGGTGGTAGCGTATGTGAAATACGCGTATGTGATATGTGTAGCTAGTTTTACTCCTGATAGGGTATGGAGGGTGGTGCGCGAGTTATTCATACTGTATTGTATAGGGGGTGGGGAGAGTTGCGGTGTAAAGGATACGATTTAGGGCTGGGGGAGCGACCTGCTAGTAAAACAGTTGCATTGTTGGGATGGCGAGTATGTAATACATTTTTGTTTAGAGGTGGATGGGGGAGCGGCGAATAGTAGTGGGGGTGGCGCGGAGTGTAATAAATTAGTGTGTGAGGAGCCAATTGTACATAAACGAGATTGTGTGGGTGAGTGAGTGTACATTGGAGCGAGTGTCTACAGTTGTGGGGGAATGTAATGCAGTTGTGGTGGGGGTGTTTAGAGTTGTTGGGGGGAGGGAGCATGTAATACAGTTGTGGGGGGGGTGTATAATACAGTTGTGGGGAGACGAGTTGTTAATACAGTTGTGAAGGGGGCGAGCGGGACGAGTGTAATACAGTTGTGGAGGGAGTGTAATGACAGTTGTCGGGGGGGCAGTGTAATAGTTGTGGGAGGTTGAGCTGCGTGTAGATCGCAGTGAGTTAATACAGTTGTGGGGTGCGAGTGTTATAAAGTGTTGAGGAGCGAGTGTAATACAGTTGTGGGGGGAGCGATGTAATACGGTTTGTTAGTTGTGGGGGGGGAGCGAGTAGTATGTCATGTAATACAGTGTGGTGGGTGATGGATGTAATACAGTTGTTGGGGGGTAGCGAGTGTAAATACAGTTGTGGTGGTTGTGCGAGTGTAATACCGTTGTTGCTGGTGTGGTGGGGAGCGAGTGTAATACAATTGTGGGGGGGGGAGTGAGTGTAAAACAAAAAATACAGTTGTGGTAGTTAGTGTAATTACAGGGGGGGAGTGGAGTAGTGTAATACAGTTCTTTGTTGTGTGGGGGGACGTTGTGGGAAAGTGTCTATGGGGGAGTGTAATACGTGGGGAGGAGGAACGAGTGGGTCTTGTTGTGGGTGTTTGGCGAGTGTAATACATCGTTGTGGGAGGGGAGTGTAATACAGTTGTGGGGGGGGCGTGGTGTAATACTTTTGGGGGGGGCCGGAGCGAGTTAACTTTTGTGGGGGGGGAAGCGAGGTGATACATTTTGTGTGGGGGTGTTGTGTGTAATACAGTTGTGTAGGGGGGGAGCGAGTAATAGTGTAATAAACGTTGTGCGCTGGGTTGGTGAGAGTGTAATACGTGAAGGGAGCGAGTGTAAACAGGGGGTGGTGGCGAGTGTAATTACCAGAGTGGGGGGGAAGCGAGGTAATAAAAAAAGGACAGTTGGTGGGGGGGTCCTGATCGAGTGTAATCAGTTGTGTGGCGAGGCGGTGCATAATACGGTGTTGTGGGTGGGTGTGAGTCTGGGGTGCGAGAGTGGCAGAGTTGGCGAGTGGGGTTATGGGGGGGTATGTAATAAGCGTGGGGGGTAGCAAGTGTAATACAGTTGGGGGGCGACGAATACAGTTTAAATACAGATGAGTGTGGGGGGACGAGTGTAACACAAGTGTGGGGGGAGGTGAATGTAATACTGTCTGGGGGAATACAGTTTTTGGGGAGGAGTGGCGTAATCAGTTGTGAGGAGTGTAATTGTGGGGAGGGTGGGCGAGTGTAATACAGTTTTTTTTTTGTGTCGGGGGAGCGATGAGTGTAATACATTTGTTTGGTGTGTTGGGGGTGAGCGAGAACTCGGGGTTGCGCGTTAGTGGAGTGGGTGGGAGCGAGTGTTAATACAGATGGGTGGGGGAGATACGAGTGTAATACAGTGTGGTGGGGGGGAGCGTGCGTATGTGTGGGCGTGGGACAGTGGTGGTGGGGACAAGTTGTGGGGTGAGGAGCGAGTGTAATACAGTTGTGGGGGGGGACAGATGTGTGTGGGGTGGGGAGCGAGTGTAATACAGGGGGGGGGGCGAGTGTAATACAGTTGTGGGGGGGGAGCGAGTGTAATACAGTTGTGGGGGGCCCGTAGTGAATACAGGGGGGGGCCGGTGCGAGTGGAATAAAGTGTAATGTGTGTGGGGGGGAGCAGTTGTGTGGGGGGGTGAGTCGAGCGTAATACAGTTTCTAGTGGGTGGGGGGGAGCAAGTGTAATACAGTTGTGTGGGGGGGGGGGGAATACGTTGTGTGTAGGGGAACGAGTGTAATACAATTGTTGTGTGGGGGGAAGTTTAATCCAGTTGTGTGTGGGGGGGTAGAGTGTATACGAGTGGGTGGGGTAGCTAGTGTAAATAATACAGTTGTGGGGGTGTAATTCAGTTGTGTGGGGGGGGGATGTAATTGTTGTTTTCGTTTGTTGTGGGGGGGGAGCGAGTGTAATACAGTTGTT
This sequence comes from Okamejei kenojei, assembly GCA_035221665.1. Taxonomy (NCBI): domain Eukaryota; kingdom Metazoa; phylum Chordata; class Chondrichthyes; order Rajiformes; family Rajidae; genus Okamejei; species Okamejei kenojei. Next base: position 3,792 of record JAVHYY010001011.1, read on the forward strand.
GGGGGGGAGCGAGTGTAATACAGGTGGGGTGCGAGTGTGGGGGGGGAGCGTGAATACGGTATTTTGTGTGGGGGGGGGGGCGAGTGTAATACAGTTCGGGGGAGGACGCTGTGGGAGTGCGAGTGTAATACAGAGCGCGTGTAGCGAGGTACAGTTGAGGGGGGGTAGCGAGTGTAATACAGTTGTGTGTTGGGGGGGACGCGTGTTAATACAGTTCTGTGTATGGAGGAACGAGTGAAATACAATAACAGTTGTGGGGGGGAGAACCTAGTAATCGGTTGTGGGGGAGAGAGTGTTAATACAGTTGGGTTGTGGGGGCAATACAGGGGGGCAAGTGCATAATACAGAGGGGGTATGGGGTGAGTGTAATTACGAGTTGTGTGGGGAGGACGAGTGTAAAGTTGTAGCCAGTGTATACAGTTGTGTGTGAGGGGAGGAGCGAAGTAATTCAGTTGTGGGTGGGGAGCGGTGTTGTGGGGGGGGCGAGTGGTAGTACAGTTCGTGGTTAAGGGGGGAGTGTGTAATACAGTTGTTGGGGGAGTGTGTAGATACATTGTTGTGGGGGTGTAATACAGGGGAACGAGGTGATACTTTGTCGGTGGGGAAGTGTAATACAGTTGGTGGGTGGAGCGAGGAACGAGTGTAATGTACATTGTGAGTGGGGGGGGGGGAGGAGCGAGTGTAATACAGTTGTGGGTGGGGGCGAGTGAATACTGTGTAGGGACGAGTGTAATGCCAACAGTTGTTGTGTGGGGGGGTGCGAGTGTAATACAGTTGTGGGGGGGAGCGAGTGTAATACAGTTGTGGGGGGGGCAGCGGAGTGTAATACAGTTGTGTGGGGGGAGCGAGTGTAATACAGTTGTGTTGGGGGGGGGGGAGCGAGTGTGTAATACAGTTGTGTGTGGGAGCGAGTGTAATACAGTTGTGTGTGGGGGACGAGTTGTGGTGGGTGGGACGGATGAGTGTAATACAGTTGTGGGGGACGGACGAGTGTGAGCGGTGTTAATACAGTTGTGGGGGGAGCGAATACAGTGTAGTGTAATACAGTTGTGGGGGGGATGAGTGTATTACAGTTGTGGTGTGGGGGAGCGAGTGTAATACAGTTGTGTGGTGGGGAGAGCGAGTGTAATACAGTTGTGGGGGGGAGCGAGTGTAATACCAGTTGGGGGGGGGGTGGTGTAATACATTGTGTGTGGGGGGGAGCGAGTGTAATACAGTTGTGGGGGGGATCGAGAATACAGGTTGGGGGGAGTGAGTGTAATACAGTTGTGGGGGGGTGTGTTATACTCAGTGGGTGGGGGGAGTGAGTGTAATACAGTTGTGTGGGGGAGTGAGTGTAATACAGATTGTGGGGGGAGGTTGCGAGTGTAATTGTTCGGTCTGGGAGAGCAGTTGTTGTGGGGGTAGTGTAATACAGTTGTGGGGGGGGTGGGGGAGTGAGTTTAATACAGTTGTTGTCGGGAGGGCGAGTGTAATACAGTTGTGTGGGGTGACGAGTGTAATACAGTAGTGTGGAGGGGGGGACTGAGTGTAATACAGTTGTGGGGGTGTACGGTGTTACAGTTGTGTGTAATACAGTTGTGGGGGGAGGCGAGGTGTAATACAGTTGTGGGGGGGGAGTGTAATAAGTTGTGGAGCGAGTGTAATACATTTGTGGGGTGGGGGGATGCCAATACAGTTGTGTGGGTATGGGGATGAGTGTAATACAGTTGTTTAACACAGTTGTGTTGGGGGGGACGAGTGTTAATACAGTTGTGTGTGGGGGGACGAGTGTAATACAGGTTGTGGGGGGGAGCGAGTGTAATAAAGTTGTGGGGAACAGTTTTGTGAGTGGGGGCTGGGGACGATGTAATACAGTTGTGTGTGGGGGGGGAGCGAGTGTAATACAGTTGTGGGTGGGGGGGGGCGAGTGTAATACAGTTGTGGGGGGGATCGAGTGTAATACAGTTGTGTGGGGGGTGAGTTTAATACAGTTGTGTGGGGGGGGGGGACGTTGTGGGGGAGTGTAATACAGTTGTGGGGGGGGAGAGTGTAAGTGTTAATACAGTTGTGTGGGGGAGCGAGTGTAATACAGTTGTGGGGGGGAGCGAGTGTATACAGTTGTGGGGGGGATGTGTAATACAGTTTATGTTGGGGGGGAGCGAGTGTAATACAGTTGTGTGGGCGAGTGTAATACATTTGTGTGGGGGGGACGTGTAATACAGTTGTGTGTGAGAGTGTAATACAGTTGAGGAGTGTAATAGTTGTGGGGTGTGGGGGGACAGTTAATACAGTTGTGTGTGGGGGGGGAGCGAGTGTAATACAGTTGTGGGGGGAGCGAGTGTAGTAATACAGTTGTGGGGGGGAGTGTAATACAGTTGTGTGTGGGGGGACGGAGTGTAATTACAGTTGTTGTGGGGGGTGTAATACGTTGTGTGGGGGGATGCAGTTGTGTGGGGGGGTGCGAGTGTAATACAGTTGTGTGTGGGGAGCGAGTGTAATACAGTTGTGGGGGGAGCGAGTGTAATACAGTTGGGGGGGGAGTGTAATACAGTGTGTGTGGGGGGGAGCGAGTGTAATACAGTTGAGTGTAATACAGGGGGGAGCGAGTGAGTGTAATACGAGTGTGTGGGGGGAGCGAGTGTAATACAGTTGTGGGGGGGAGCGAGTGTAATACAGTTGTGAGGGGGGTGTGGTGCGAGTGTAATACAGTTGTGGGGGGGGAGCGAGTGTAATACAGTTGTGGGGGGGAGAGCGGTGTAATACAGTGTAGTGTAATACAGTTGTGTGGGGGGGGGCGAGTGTAATACAGTGTGTGGGGGGGAGCGAGTGTAATTACAGTTGTGTGTAATACGGTGTGGGGGGTGGATGTTATACAGTTGTGAGGGGGACGAGTTGTAATACAGTTGTGGGGGGGAGCGAATGTGTAATTACAGTTGTGTGGGGGGGACGAGTGTAATACAGTGTGGGGGGGGGAGTGTTGTGTGGGGGGGAATGAGTGTAATACAGTTGTGGGGGGGAGAGAGTGTAACACAGTTGTGTGGGGAGCGAGTGTAATACAGTTGTGTGGGTGGGGCGAGTGTAATACAGTTGTGGGGGGGAGCGAGTGTAATACAGTTGTGTGTGGGGGGGGGCGAGTGTAATACAGTTGTGTGGGGGGGCGAGTGTAATACCAAGTGTAATACAGTTGTGTGCGCGAGTGTAATACAGTTGTGTGGGTGCGAGTGTAATACAGTTGTGGGGGGAGCGAGTGTAATACAGTTGTGTGTGGGGGGGGAGCGAGTGTGTAATAAGTTGTGGGGGGCGAGTGTAATACAGTTGTTGTGGGGGGGAGCGAGTGTAATACAGTTGTGTGGCTAATACAGTTGTGGCAGGGGGGACGAGTGGTGTGGTTGCGTAGTGTCCAAGTTAATACAGTTGTGTGGGGGGGAGCGAGTGTAATACAGTTGTGTGGTGGGGGGAGCGAGTGTAATACAGTTGTGTTTGGTGGGGAGCGAGTGTAATACAGTTGTGTGGGGGGGAGCGAGAATTACAGTTGTGTGGGGGGGGGGAGCGAAGTGTAATACAGTTGTGTGTGAATACAGGTGGGGGAGCGTGTGAGTGTAATACAGTTGTGGTGGGGGAGCGAGTGTATACAGTTGTGGGGGGAGCGAGTGTAATACAGTTGTGGGGGGGGGGGCGAGTGTAATACAGTTGTGGGGTGTGGTTGTGGGGGAGCGAGTGTAATACAGTTGTGTGTGGGGGGAGCGAGTGTAATACAGTTGTGTGGGGGGGAGCGAGTGTAGTTGTGGGGGGGGGAGTGTAATACATTGTGTAATACAGTTGTGGGGTGGGGAGCGAAGTGTAATACAGTTGTGTGGGGGGGAGCGAGTAATACAGTTGTGGGGGGGGAGCGAGTGTAATACAGTTGTGGGGGGGGAGCGAGTGTAATACAGTTGTGGGGGGGAGCGAGTGTAATACAGTTGTGTGGGGGAGCGTGTAATACAGTTGTGTGGGGGGGGACGAGTGTAATACAGTTGTGGGGGCGAGTGTGGAGTGTAATACAGTTGTGTGGGGGAGCGAGTGTAAATACAGTTGTGAGGGGGCGAGTGTAATACAGTTGTGTGGGAGGGAGAGTGTAATACAGTTGTGTGGGGGAAAGTGTAATACAGTTGTGTGTGGTGGCGAGTGTAATACAGTTGTGGGGGGGGAGAGTGTTAATACAGTTGGGGGGGGGGAGCGAGTGTAATACAGTTGTGGGGGAGTAGTGTAATACAGTTGTGGGGGGGGTGTAATACAGTTGTGGGGGGGAGCGAGTGAATACAGAATACAGTTGTGGGGGGGGAGAGAGTGAGTTAATACAGTTGTGGGGGGGGTGGTTGTGGGGGGGGGAGCGAGTGTAATACAGTTGTGGGGAGGGGGAGCGAGTGTAATACAGTTGTGGGGGGGGAGCGAGTGTAATACAGTTGTGTGTTGGGGGGGAGCGAGTGTGTAATACAGTTGTGTGGGGGAGCGAGTGTAATACAGTTGTGGGGGGAGCGAGTGTTATACAGTTGTGGGGGGGGAGAGTGTAATACAGTTGTGTGGGGGTGGAGAGTGTAATACAGTTGTGGGGGGGGAGCGAGTGTAATACAGTTGTGTGTGGGGGGAACGAGTGTAATGGGGGGGGGGAGCGAGTGTAATACAGTTTGTGTGTGGGGGGGAGCGAGTGTAATACAGTTGTGTGTGTTGTGAGTGGAGCGAGTGTAATACAGTTGTGTGTGGTGTAATACAGTTGTGTGTGGGTGTAGGGGGAGCGAGTGTAATACAGTTGTGTGGGGGGGAGCGAGTGTAATACAGTTGTGTGTGGGGGGGGAGCGAGTGTAATACAGTTGTGGGGGGAGTGTAGACAGTTGTGGGGGGGGGAGTGTAATACAGTTGTGTGTGGGGGGAGCGAGTGTAATACAGTTGTGTGGGGGGCGAGTGTAATACAGTTGTGGGGGGGGGAGCGAGTGTAATACAGTTGTGGGGGGGGGAGCGAGTGTAATACAGTTGTGGGGGGGTAGTGTAATACAGTTGTGTGGTGGAGCGAGTGTAATACAGTTGTGGGGGGGGAGGAGTGTAATAGGGGGGGGGGGGAGGAGCAGTTGTGGGGGGGGAGAGTGTAATACAGTTGTGGGGGAGAGGAGCGAGTGTAATACAGTTGTGTGTGGGGGGGAGGAGACAGTTGTGGGGGGGGAGCGAGTGTAATACAGTTGTGGGGGGGAGGTAATACAGGTGGGGGAGGGAGCGAGTGTAATACAGTTGTGTGGTGGGGGGGGGAGAATACAGTTGTGGGGGGGGGAGGAGTGTAATACAGTTGTGGGGGGGGGAGTGTGGTGCAGTGTGGGGGGGGCGAGAAGTGCGAGTGAATACAGTTGTGGGGGGGGGAGCAGTGTAAGCAGTTGTGGGGGGGGGGGAGCAGTGTAATACAGTTGTGGGAGGGGGAGAATGGGACAGTTGTGGGGGGGGGGGAGAGTGTAGGATACAGGGGGGGAGGGAGTGTGGGGGGGAGCGAGTGCAGTTGTGGGGGGGGGGGAGCGAGTGTAATACAGGGTGGGAGGGGGGGGAGAGTGTAATACAGGTGGGGAGGGGGGGGGAGAGCAGTTGTGTGTGGGGGGGAGCGAGAGTTGTGGGAGAGGGAGGGAGGGGGGGAGGAGAAAGGAGTGGGGAGGGGGTGGGGGAGGGGGAGAGAGAGAGGTGGGGAGGGGGAGGGGGAGAAGGGGGAGGGGAGGAGTGTAGGTGTGGAGGGGGAGAGTAGGGGGGGAGGGGGAGAGTGGGATGGTGGAGGGGAGGGAGAGAGGGGATGGGGAGGGGGAGAGAGAGGGGGGGGGAGAGAGGGGGAGGGGGGAGTGGAGGGAGTGAGAAGGGGAGAGGGAGAGAAGGGGGGAGGGGAGAGAGGTGAAGGGGGAGAGGTGGGAGAGGGGGGGGGGGAGCAGGAGAGGGGGAGGGGGAGTGTGCAGGGGGGGGAGGGGGAGAGGGAGAAGTGGGGAGGGGGAAGAGGAGATGAGAATCACAGATGGACAGACAGAGAGGGAGGGACACAATAGGAGGGAGATGGAGACTGACAGCGGGAATAACGGGAGAGCGCGTCGATGGTCGGGGGGGGGGGGTGTGTTGACGTCACTCGGCTTCGCGCCGTTTCCCGCGGCCGTTGGTTTTAAGCGGCGCCGCGCGCGCGGGAGAAGATGAACAGCGGCCGTTGGATGTTGACAGCGGCCCCGGAGGGAGGGAGGGACTGAGAAAGAGAGTTGAGGTGAAGTTTAGTCGTGAGGTGGGAGGTTTAGTCGAGGTGAGGTTCGAGGCGAGGGGTTTAGTTGAGGTGAGGTTCAGGTGTGAGCAGTAGTTTACTAGTGAGGGGTGAGGTTTAGTCGAGGTGAACTTTAGTAGACGTGAGGTTTAGTTGAAGCGAGGGGTTTAACTGAAGCAAGGTTCAGTGAGGTGTGAAATGTAGTTGAGGTGAGCTTTAGCTGAGGTGAAGTTTGGTCGAGGTGATTGAGGGGTTTAGTTGAGGTGAGGTAAAGTTTAGTCGAGGTGAGGATTTAGTTGAGGTGTGAGGTTCAGTTGAGGTGAAATTTAGTCGAGGGAGGTTTAGTAGAACTGGAGATGCGAGGTTTAAGAACTGCAGTCTGCATGATGTTATATCGTGAATTCCCGTGTAAATGGGATTAGTTTGTTATTTGGATAGTTATTTTAAAAATAATTCCTTTTGTTAAATGGAATCTACAGGACATTCTTAATGGGAAAGTAGTGGGCAGAAAGGCATGTCATGTGTGGTTTGAAGAGCAAAAACTTGTAGTTTACAATGCCAACACTGAAAAGTTGAGGAAAAACCAAGGTGTACAGAGTTGCTTATTGGTTACAATCTGAGGAGTATGATGATGCTGCTGATTATGACATGCCAATGTACCAGCTAGCAACTGATCTTCTCCATAAAGACGTGGTCTACTGCTAGAAATTGTAATTTATTTACCTATCTGTTACAGACTTACAGCATCTTATACAATAATATTAAAGTTCTGATCTTGAGAATATCCCATTTTTGAATTTTCAGTGGCAGTCTGGGTGTTTATTACTATTTCCGTCACAACAGTCAATTTTGTAATTAGCTACAATTAGGTAATTAACTAATTATATGCTTTAATTTCAGGTCTTCCAAGTAAGATGTTTTATATTTGTTTCAGAATGCTTCAGTCTATAATAACTGAAAATTTCATTTGGTTCTCTTAATTTTTATGGAAGTTATGGGCTTTTGACTGTCCTCGATCGCAGCTTTTGTGTTAAGTCAATAGAAAAGCAATAGGGAACAAGATGCCAATTTCCGAGTATGAGAATGGCCATAACTTTTTTTAATATTGAAGATATGAAAGTGAATTAGGTGTCAAATTCTTTTTATGCTTTATCTGATGGGATAAATTGATTTATAAAATCTCAAAATTTTGTAACATTGCTACTGCAGATGCTGGAAAAATCGAAGGTAGGCAAAAATGCTGGGGAAACTCAGCGGGTGAGGCAGCATCTATGGAGCGAAGGAATAGGTGACATTTCAGCTCGAGACCCTTCTTCAGACTGAAGACGTCACCTATTCCTTTGCTCCATAGATGCTGCCTCACCCGCTGAGTTTATCCAGCATTTTTGTCTACCTTTAGTAGTGAGGTGTGAGGTTTGGTTGAGGCGAGGGGTTTAGTCGGGGTGTAGGTGAGGAGAAGTGAGCGGAGGTGAGGTGAGGAGAAGTGGGTGTCTGAGCTCAGGAAGGGAGACCGAGGAGCTGCTGAAGGAGACAAGACCATGTCTCGGACGCAGGGCTCAGAGGTGAGACTCCAGGGAGCTTTGACATGGAGAGCGGGCAGAAGATGCCGGATAAATGTCCTCTTGGGGGCCTGGGAATGGGGAAAGATGCTGCTGCTCCTTCTCAGACCATCACAACCCCAGGAATTGGTGTCAGTGAGGAGTGGATGAGTTCCCTGGGCTCTGGAGTGGATCACTGACATTAATATTGATCTGGGAGGCCATTCAGACCATCTCCCTCATTCTTCTAGTTGTCTGTCTCCATCTGGCAACTTTCCCCAGCTGTGAGGAAAGAATATTAACCTGAAACATTCACTCAGTTTCTACCTCCACAGATGCTGCCTGGCTTGCTGATTACCATCGACAATTGTCGGTTGTCGATTACCACAGACGATAGTATTTTTCAAGCAGCCACTGGGTGCTGCTCCTGACTGCAGTGTGGGGGGAAGCCCATGTTAGTCACTGTCTTCATTGCCAGAAATGTAGACACTGATGTCTGTTGGCTGTCAGCTGCAATCTTGAATCTTGACAGGCAACATTTTGGGTCTGGACCTTTCAGGCAGATCACTCCTGACCTGCACTTTAAATGCAGTTTCCTCTCATGCTGTGATATGGTTTATTACTTCTTTGATCTTGCTGGAATGCAATTACATCTGATTTCTTACAACCCTAGAAAAAAAAATCACTATATTCTGCATGAAGAAATACCTCATTTCTATCCTGAAGAAGTTACCTGTTAATTTTAAGTTTAAGAAAGAACTGCAGATGCTGGAAAATCGAAGGTAGACAAAACTGCTGGAGAAACTCAGCGGGTGCGGCAGCACCAATGGAGCGAAGAAAATAGGCAACGTTTCGGGCCTTCGCTCCATAGATTCTGCCGCACCCACTGAGTTTCTCCAGAACTTTTGTCTACCTGTTAATTTTAAGTTGTGATTCAATATCCTGGAATTTTCCTACTTTAAATAAATAAATGATATTTTAAAATCTGTTTTGGAATTAATATCTGATGATTACAGATTATGCACCAACGTGTATCGCAATGTTTGTTTTTCCAGGATTCTGACCATTTCAAAGACATTGCTGGCTATTTTTCCAAGGAAGATTTTGAAGAAATAAGTGACTGGGAGAAGCTCCGTTATACGAACATGAAGCGGAATTATGAAGCCATACTTGCCATTGGTTTGTAAATAATATTACTTGCCTATTTTATTTCCTTTTTCTCCTTTTCTAATGATGCATGCTGACATGTTTTTTTCCCCCACATGAAATCTAAATAGATATGTGCTTTCTGAGAGCAAGTCCTTGGTTAGATCCTTCCACCTTCCATTTCTCCTCTGGTATATTTTGAGAATGTGACTGAGGCCGGCCGGCTTCACCCTCTGTTACGCTGCATCAACACGTGGCTCATGCGAGTTGTTTCCCCAGTCTATATCCGATGCATTTGCGATGTGGTCCCTGCTCCTCTGGCCGCCGTGAGGCTCCCGAGGTGGGCAACGAGTGCACGTGTGTGTGGGACCCCGGTGAGTGCGGGCGGGAGGGAGGGTGAGGGCAGTGTCAGGAAATGGAGGCGAGACTCGGGGAGCTGCTGATGATTTATTTTAGTTTCGAGTTACAGGCCATTCGGCCCACCGGGTCCGGGCCGACCAGCGATCCCTGCACATTAACATTATCCTGCACCCACTAGGGACAATTTTTACATTTACCAAGCCAATTAACCTACAAACCTGCACGTCTTTGGAGTGTGGGAGGAAACCAATGATCTTGGGGAAAATCCGCGCAGGTCACAGGGAGAACGTACAAACTCCGTACAGACGGCAGCCGTAGTCGGGATGGAACACGGGTCTCCGGCGCTGCATTCACTGTAAGGCAGTAACTCTACCGCTGCGTCACCGTGATGGATTACACATTTTAAAAAATGCTGGAGTAACTCAGCGGGTCAGGCAGCATCTATGCAGGACATGGATAGGCGATGATTCGGGTTGAGACCCTGGGAGGAGGGACTTGTCAGGAACCGAGTGGAGGATGGTCTGTGTTGTGAGGGAGGAGGATTTGAGGGGAAGTGAGGGAGACCGAGGGACAGGGGGTGTCTGTGGGTAAGGGGTGAACAGTTCCTCTCACAGAACAGCGCTTTCATCATCATCCCTTCCACAACACAGCACTCCTTTCTCCCAGCCCCTCCTCACCGCAGATCGCTCTCCTCACCGCACCCCCCGCAGCGCTCCCTCCTCACCGCCCCTCCCACAGCGCAGCGTTCCCTCCTCACCGCCCCTCCCACAGCGCAGCGTTCCCTCCTCACCGCCCCTCCCACAGCGCAGCGTTCCCTCCTCACCGCCCCTCCCACAGCGCAGCGTTCCCTCCTCACCGCCCCTCCCACAGCGCAGCGTTCCCTCCTCACCGCCCCTCCCACAGCACAGTGCTGTTTCCTCAGTGCCCCTGTCAAAAGTCCAGGCATTCTAACCCGATGGACAGACTGGGAGAAGACCAGAATAAAGAAGGAGAAAAAAAGACAAAGTGGGATGCGTCCCGGCTAGTTTAGTTTTAGTTTATTTCAGAGATACAGCGTGGAAACAGGCCCTTCAGCTCAACGAGTCTGTGCCGACCAGCAATCAACCGTTCACACGCTCGTTCTATGTTTAATTTAGAGATACAGTGTGGAAACAGGCCCCAGACAGCACCCGTAGTCGTTGGCGCAGCAGTAGAGCTACCCCTTACAGCGCCAGACACCCAGGTTCGATCGTAACTACGGGTGCTTGTCTGTACGGAGTGACCTGCATGAGTTTTCCCCAAGATCTTCAGTTTCCTCCCACAATCCAAAAACGTACAGGTTTGTAGGTTAATTGGCTTGGTATAAATGTAAATTGTCCCCAGCGTGTGTGGGATAGAGCGGGGATCGCTTGTTGGCATGGACTCGGTGGGCCACAGGGCTTCTTTCCACACTGTATCTACAATCTAAACCTATTATTTATTTTATGTAAAGCACTTTGGTTTCAACGCGAGTTGATTTAAAACGTGCTATATAAATAAAACTTGCTTACTTACTAGAACTAATGTGTGAATGGGTGATCGATGGTCAGTCAGGATTAGATGGGCCGAAGGGCCTGTTTCCGCGCTAAAAAAAAATGCTCTTATTGGACTTGCCATTAACTCTACACCCTCTCCTTGTGCTTTCAACCTCTCAAAGTGCGACACCGCACTCTTGCTCGGGTTAAACTCTGTCTGCCATTTCTCCGCCCCTTTCTGCATCTAATCTTCATCCCGCAGTATCTTCCGACAGCTTCCTCACTCTGCAACTCCTCCAATCGTGGTGTCGTCAGCAAACCCACTCAGCCACAGATCGCCAGCATCTTCACACATGCGCTCTGACGGTGAGGGACAGCGCCCCCATGTGGTCATGGACATGTTTGCCGCTGTAAATAGAATAAAGCACCTGAGTTCACCGTGTTACTGTGAATGTCGGAGTGGTCACTGCCGAACCCGGCTCTCTGTCAATGCCACGCACCCTATCTACTCGTGCTGCCTCCTACAGTGAGCTGTGAACCTGGACTCCTAGATCCAGCTGCACATCAATGCTGTCAATGTAGAAGGGTCTCGTTCCAAAACGTCACCCATTCCTACTCGGTCCGGTATGAATATTGATTTCTCTAACTTCAAGTAACCCCTGCATTCCCTCTCTCTCCATCCCTCCCCCACCCAAGTCGCACCAGCTTCTCGTTCCCAGCCAGCACACAGCCAACATTGTTTCGTTATCATCGTTACTTTTTTTGCATGTCACTCATTCATTTGTACTATATCTCTCTACATCACTGTCTATATCTCTCGTTTTCCTCTCCCCTGATTCAGTCTGAAGAAGGGTCTCGACCAGAAACGTCACCCATTCCTTCTCTCCAGAGATGCTGCCCGTCCCAATGAGTTACTCCAGCATTTTGTGTCTATCTTCGGTTTAAACCAGCATCTGCAGTTCCTTCCTTCACTGTTAATGGTTTAGTTTAGTTTAGAGATACAGCGCAGAAACAGACCCTTCAGCCCACTGAGTCCGCACCAACCAGCGATCCCCGCACACTAACACTATCCTACACTAGGAACAATTTTTATTTTTTACCAAGCCAATTAATGCATATAATGGCAGCTCCTTCCACATACCCTCCACCCAGTGAGTGAAAAAGTTGCTCCTCAAGTTTCTATTTAATCTTTATCTGCTCACCTTAAACCCAGTCCTGGTTCTTGAATCCCGTACCTTGGGTAAAAACATTCAGTGCATTCGGGCAGCAGGCAAGGTGGAACAGCGCTAGAGCTGCCGCCTTACAGCGCCAGAGACCCGGGTTTGATTCTGACTACGGGTGCTTGTCCGTACGGAGTTTGTACATTCTCTCCGTGACCTGCGTGTATTTTCCCCGAGATCTTCGGTTTCCTCCCTCACTAGTTTTGTAGGTTAATTGGCTTGGTATATATGTAAATTGCCCCTACTGTGTGTAGGAGAGTGCTGGGACCGATGGTCAGCACAGACTTGGTGGGCCAAAGGACCTGTTTCCGCGTTGTATCTTTAAACTAAACTAAACTAAATTTATATACATTAAATATGTTTTTTGTGGTGTTCATGTATAAATGTAAGAGCAAATTGTTTGTGTTATTTGTTAGTTTAATTTAGCTTGGAGATGCAGTACGGAAACAGGCCCTTCGGCCCACTGAGTCCACGGTGACCTGCGATCCCCGCACATTGACACTGCCCCACCACACTGGGGACAATTGTACATTTATACCAAGCCAATTAACCCACAAACCTGTACGGCTTTAGAGTGTGGGAGGAAACCCATGCACCTGGAGAAATCCCACGCAGTCATGGGGAGAACGTGCAAACTCCGTACAGACAGCACCCATAGCCAAGATTGAACCTGGGACTCTCGCGCTCTAAGGCAGTAGTTCAATCGCTACGTTACTGCGCCGCCGCACTAATGCAGGGAATCTTTGCTGGTTGGCGCGGACACGGTGGGCCGAAGGGCCTGTTTCCGCGATGTATCTCTAAACTAAACACATACCTAGTGTAAACGGGTGATCGATGTTCGTCGCGGTCTTGGTGGGCTGAAGGGCCTGTTTCCGCGCTGCACCTCTAAACTAAACTAAACTAACCCATTGAGTTACTCCCGCTTTTTGTGTCTATCTTTGGTTTAAGCCAGCATCTGTGGTTCCTTCTTCAACTAAATTCACCCTCTCAACCGTAAACCCTCGTGATAACAGACCTCTTTATGACAGATTTTAGTTCTGTCGGACGGACCTGCCGACTATTGTCGATGCTTTTGCACCGCCTCCCTTGCCACCTCTCGGTGTGATATGAATATTGATTTCTCTAACATCAAGTAACCCCTGCGTTCCGTCTCTCTCCATCCCTCCCCCTCCCAACTCACACCAGCTTCTCGTTCTCACATAGTAAACCATTAACAACGGCCCGTTTCCTTTACCATTGTTACTTTTTTTTGAATATCTTTCATTCATTTGTTTTATATCTCTCTACATCACCGTCCATATCTCTCGTTTCCCTCCCCCCTTCTCAGTCTGAAGAAGGGTCAATGCTAGCATATATTTCAATAGGGCTTGTTTACAAAAACAGGGATATAATGCTGAGGCTCTATAAGGCGCTGGTAAGGCCGCTTTTGGAATATGGTGAGTAATTTAGGGCACCGTATCTGAGCAAGGATGGCTCTGGAGATGGTCCAGAGAAGGCTTACAAGAATAATCCCAGGAATCAGTACGTTAACTGTTTGTTAGCACTGGGCCTGTACTTGCTGGAGTTTAGAAGAATGAGGGGGGACCTCATTGAAACATACAGGATAGTGAAAGGCTTGGAGAGAGTGGATGTGGAGAGGATGTGTCTACAAGTGGGAGAGTTGAGGACTAGAGGTCATACCCTCAGAATTAAAAGGCATTCTTCTACTACTATTCCTTATGTCCTTATGATAGGAACAGAATTAGGCCATTCGGCCCATCAAGTCTACACCGCCATTCAATCATGGGTGGTCTATCTTTCCCTATCAACCCCATTCTCCTGCCTTCTCCCCATAACCTCTGACACCCATTCTAATCAAGAATCTATCTTGTACCTTAAAAATATCAATGGACTTGGCCTCCACAGCGTTCTGTGGCAAAGAATTCCACAGATTTGCCACCCTCTGACTAAAAAAACTCCTCCTTATCGCCTTCGCAAAAGAACGTCCTTCAATTCTGAGGCTGTGCCTCTGGTCCTAGACTCTCCCGCCTAGTCTACTCATCTACCGATCACCCCCTCACCTGTATCCACCTATCACTTGCCAGGCTTTGACCCGTTCACACCTGCTCACACAGTCCGCACAGTGTAGAAGTTGGGAGGTCATCTTGCTGTTGTATAAGACGTTGGTGAGGCCGTATTTAGAATATGTGCGTTCAGTTCCGGGCTCCGTGTGATAGGAAAGATGTTTTCAGCTGGAAAGCGTACGGAGAAGATTTACGAGGATGTTGCCAGGACTCTATGGTCTGAGCTATAAGGAGAGGATGAGTTTTTATTGGAGTGCAGGAAGATGAGGGTGATCTTCTGGAGGTGTATAAAATTATGAGAGGAATAGATCGGGTAGACACACAGAGTCCTTTGCCCAGAGTAGATGAACCAGGGGACATAGGTTTATGGTGAGAGGGGGGGAAGATTTAATAGGGATCTGAGGGGTAACTTTGTCACACAAACGGTGGTGGGTGTAAGGAACAAGATGCCAGGGGAGGTCGTTGAGGCATTGACTATCCCAAAGTTTAAGAAACATACAGGTACATGGATAGGTCTGAAGAAGTGTTTCGACCCGAAACCTCGACCATTCCTTTTTCTCCAGAGATACTGCTTGTCCTGCTGAGTTACTCCAGCATTTTGTGTCGAGGTACATGGATTGGACAGGTTTGGAGGGGCAGGTGGGACTAGTGTAGCTGGGACATGTTGGCCGTTATGGGCAAGTTGGGCCGAAGGGCCTGTTTCCACGCTGGATCACTCTGTATGACTATGACCTTGCTTTTCCGGTTTTCTACCCTCTATTCCCCCAGACTGGAGAAGGGACTCAATCTGAAATGTCATTTGTAGAAACAAGGAACTGGTGATACTAGTCCACTCCCTCCGCAGATCCGCTGAGTTCCTCCAGCACTTTGATTAATAAAGGGACTGATCTGCACCCTCAGCTTTTGGGAAATGTTCGATACGTTCTCTCTTCATTCTGTAAAAAGAACATTTTTATTTTTCGCATTAAATTTCCTGTTACTACAGCTGTCCACTTCCTCGTGAAGCAAGAGGTCGTTGGGCCTCTCAAGTCTCTGCCACTTCACTGTTTCCATGACTCTTACTCATACACTGAGGACAACTTACGGGGGCAAATTATGGTCAGAGGGGGAAAGCTGAAATGGGTGTCACGGTGGCGCAGCGGTAGAGTTGCTGCCTCACAGAGCCAGAGACTCGGGTTCGATCCCGACTACATGCGTTGTATGTACAGAGCTTGCACTTTCTCCTCGTGACCTGCATGGGTTTTCTTCGAGTTCTTCGGTTTCCTCCCACACTCCAAAGACGTACAGGTAATAGGCTTGCTGTAAATGTAAAATGTCCCTAGAGTGCGGGATCGCAGGTTGCCGCGGATACCTTTGGCTGAAGGGCCTGTTTCCGTCCTGTATCTCTGAACTAAACACAGAATCAGTGTGTGAATGGGTGATCGATGGTCGGCACGGACTCGGTGGGCTGAAGGGCCTGTTTCCACGCTGTATTTCTAAACATAACAAGATCTAAAATGTGTGGGGATCGTTTTTTATCCAGAGCGTGATGGGGCCTAGGGGTGATGGTAGAGGCTAGTGGTGTTTTTGATGGCCTTTAGATAGGCAAATGGACATGCAGCGAATGCAGAGTTCGAGATTCATTTGGCATCATGTTCGGCACGGACATTGTGGGCCGAAGAGCCTGTTCCTGTGCCATTCGCTGTTCTGGGTTTTGTCCCTCTGCTAATGCATTGAAAAACTTTGCGGAGTTAGTTGGGCAAACTTGCCTTGTGCAATCCCAGACATTCTTGAATCAGTAACTCAGCGAGTCAGGCAGCATCTCTGGAGAGAAGGAATGGGTGATGTTTCGGGTCGAGACCCTTCTTCAGACCTGAAACGTCACCTATTCCTTCTCTCCAGAGATGCTGCCCGTCCCAATGAGTTACTCCAGCATTTTGTGTCTATCTTCGGTTTAAACCAGCATCTGCAGTTCCTTCCTTCACTGTTAATGGTTTAGTTTAGTTTAGAGATACAGCGCAGAAACAGACCCTTCAGCCCACTGAGTCCGCACCAACCAGCGATCCCCGCACACTAACACTATCCTACACTAGGAACAATTTTTACTTTTTTACCAAGCCAATTAATGTATATAATGGCAACTCCTTCCACATACCCTCCACCCAGTGAGTGAAAATGTTGCTCCTCAAGTTCCTATTTAATCTTTATCTGCTCACCTTAAACCCAAGTCCTCTGGTTCTTGAATCCCGTACCTTGGGGAAAAACATTCAGCGCATTCGGGCAGCATTTTGTGTCTATCTTCGATTCAAACCAGTATCTGCAGTTATTTCCTATACAATTCTTGAATCAGTGCAGTCTTGTCCAAATGAGCACCCTAACCATGGCACTGTGGAACAGGAGACTGTCACACCCGTTAGATTATATACCTCCAATTTGACAGGGAAGGGTGTAGGGGCCGGTGGGGAGGGGGTTACAGAGACCAGGAATAGGGTCAGAGCCAGAATAGGTTTGCAGAGATAGTGAGGGACTCTTCCCACATTACAGCATTCCCTCCGCTTCTTCTTCTGTCGTATGTCCGTTGAGGCGAGCCAGGCCAAGTGTCATCGTCCAGGTCAATCAGACCTCGTTCACCATTCGGTGGCCGGTGTTTGGGGCAACTGGTGACTATGTGCTCCACTGTCTGTGTTGGGTCCCCACACTCGCAGGAGGCGCTGTCCACGAGGCCCCACCTCTTCTTCGCTACTCCATAGCGTCCGACGCCTGTCCTCAAGTGGTTGAGGGTTGTCCACTACTTTCGGGGCAGGTCCTGGCCAAGGACGTCCATGGGGTCATCGATGTAATGGTGTAGCCTAGATGGTTCCGCTGACTTCCACTGGTCTCTCCATCTCGTCTTGACCCAGGCGGACTTAGAAGCGTCAGCCAGTGTTGTGCAGAGCAGCTCTTGGGCTTGCGTGGCAAAGGGGCGCCGTGACTTCAGGCGCACACGTCGCGGTGTCTCTGTGACGCTCTGATGGAGGAGGCGGGATTCACTGGTCTGTGCCTTTCGAGAGAGGGCCAGAGTGGCTGCTTCTCGTCTGATGTTGGCTGGGGCGATGCCAGCGAGGACGGGCAGTTGGTTTACTGGGGAGGCTCGTGGGCATCCGGAGACAGTCTGCAGGGCGCTGTTGAGGGCAGAATCTAACGTCAAAGTCATGCCCCATCAGGGATGAAAGGGGTTTACCAGTTGCTGATAAAGGAATACTTCCTGATTTTATTTCCCTTTCTTGATGTAAATTTTCCCCTCTACAAATTCGTGTTCTCCACACAGTGACGGCCACTGAGGACAAGAGTTTGTCAGTCGATACTCCAGAAACGAGCAGTGGACAGAATCCAGGTACGTAATTCCGTGTCTGTCGCTTGTTCCCACAAACAACGACCTGTTTAGTTGAGTTTTAATTTTGTACAGAGTCTGATCACTGAAATACTTTGTGCATTAAGGTAACTGCAGATGCTGGCTAACACCGAAGATAGACACAAAGTGCCGGAGTAACACAGCGGGACAGGCAGTATCTCTGGAGAGTTTAGTTTAGTAGTCTTGCTATTGAGGCAGTGCTGCGTAGGTTCACCAGGTCTGAAGAAGCGTCTTGAATCTGAAATGTCACCCAGTCCTTCTCTTCAGAGATGATGCTTGCCCGACTGAGTTTTTCCAGAATTTTTTGTCTACCTTCGATTTGAACCAGCATCTGCAGTTCTTTCCTACACATTTTCACCAGGTTAATTCCCGGGATGGCAGGACTGACATATGATGAAAGAATGGGTCGACTGGGCTTGAATTCACTGGAATTTAGAAGGATGAGAGGGAATCCTATAGAAACATATAACATTCTTAAGGGAGTGGACAGGCTAGATGCAGGAAAAATGTTCCCGATGTTGGGGGAGTCCAGAATCAGGGGTCACAGTTTAAGTATTAGCGGTAGGCCATTTAGGACTGAGACAAGGAAAAACTTTTTCACCCAGAGAGTTGTGAATCTGTGGAATTC
Source organism: Okamejei kenojei (assembly GCA_035221665.1). NCBI lineage: Eukaryota > Metazoa > Chordata > Chondrichthyes > Rajiformes > Rajidae > Okamejei > Okamejei kenojei. The sequence continues at coordinate 21,836 of JAVHYY010001011.1, forward strand.
TCTAATACAGAAGGCAGTGGAGGACAATGTACTGGATGTTTTCAAGAGAGCGTTAGTTTTAGCTCTTATCGCTAACGGTATCAAGAGATATGGAGAAAGCAGGAACGGGATACTGATTCTGGATGATCAGCCATGATCATATTGAATGGCGGTGCTAGCTGGAAGGGCCGAATGGCCTACTCCTGCACCTATTTTCTATAATTCTATGTTATCTATGTTCATTGTCGTGTGTACCGAGATATAGCGAAAAGCTTTTGTTACGTGCTAACCAGTCAGCGGAAAGACAACACATGATTATAATCGAAGATAGACACAAAATGCTGGAGTACCTCAACGGGACAGGCAGCATCTGTGGATAACAGAAGGGTCTCGAATCGAAATACCACCCATTCCTTCTATTCAGAGATGCTGCCTGGCCCGCTGAGTTACGCCAGCATTTTGTGTCTATCTATGGTTTAAACCAGCACCTGCAGTTCCTTACTATGCATGATAACAATTGTTCCCTTTTCAGTGTACAGATACACGATAAGGGAATAACGTTTAGTGTAAGCTAAAACCAGCAAAGACTGATCAAGGATAGTCTTAGGGTCATCAAAGAGGTAGTTAGTAGTTCAGCACTGCTCTCTGGTTGTTGTAGGATGATTCAGTTGCCTGATAATAGCTGGGAAGAAACTATCCCCGAATCTGAAAATTGGAGAGAATGAAAGGGTGATGTTTCGGGTCGAGACCCTTCTTCAGACAGAGTGAGGGGAGAGAGAGACACGGAGATAAGGAAGTGAAAGGTGTGGAAACGAGACAAAGGTTATGATGTTCGAGGAAAATGTAGAATAGATCATTGTTAGCGAGGAGAAGGTGACAGCGAAGCAAACAGAGATAAGATTTAATCGGGTGGTCGAGGTGATTGAGGGGTTTAGTTGAGGTGAGGTAAATTTAGTCGAGGTGAGGATTTAGTTGAGGTGTGAGGTTCAGTTGAGGTGAAATTTAGTCGAGGGAGGTTTAGTAGAACTGGAGATGCGAGGTTTAAGAACTGCAGTCTGCATGATGTTATATCGTGAATTCCTGTGTGAATGGGATTAGTTTGTTATTTGGATAGTTTTTTTTTTAAAAAATTTCCTTTTGTTAAGAAATGGAATCTACAGGACATTCTTAATGGGAAAGTAGTGGGCAGAAAGGCATGTCATGTGTGGTTTGAAGAGCAAAAACTTGTAGTTTACAATGCCAACACTGAAAAGTTGAGGAAAAACAAGGTGTACAGAGTTGCTTATTGGTTACAATCTGAGGAGTATGATGATGCTGCTGATTATGACATGCCAATGTACCAGCTAGCCACTGATCTTCTCCATAAAGACGTGGTCTACTGCTAGAAATTGTAATTTATTTACCTATCTGTTACAGACTTACAGCATCTTATACAATAATATTAACGTTCTGATCTTGAGAATATCCCATTTTTGAATTTTCAGTGGCAGTCTGGGTGTTTATTACTATTTCCGTCACAACAGTCAATTTTGTAATTAGCTACAATTAGGTAATTAACTAATTATATGCTTTAATTTCAGGTCTTCCAAGTAAGATGTTTTATATTTGTTTCAGAATGCTTCAGTCTATAATAAGTGAAAATTTCATTCGGTTCTCTTAATATTTATGGAAGTTATGGGCTTTTGACTGTCCTCGATCGCAGCTTTTGTGTTAAGTCAATAGAAAAGAAATAGGGAACAAGATGCCAATTTCCGAGTGTGAGAATGGCCATAACTTTTTTTAATATTGAAGATATGAAAGTGAATTAGGTGTCAAATTAAACTTCTTTTTATGCTTTATCTGATGGGATCAATTGCAGACTTGATTTATAAAATCTCAACATTTTGTAACATTGCTGGAAAATGTTGGAAAAATCGAAGGTAGGCAAAAATGCTGGGGAAACTCAGCGGGTGAGGCAGCATCTATGGAGCGAAGGAATAGGTGACATTTCAGCTCGAGACCCTTCTTCAGGCTGAAGACGTCACCTATTCCTTTGCTCCATAGATGCTGCCTCACCCGCTGAGTTTCTCCAGCATTTTTGTCTACCTTTAGTAGTGAGGTGTGAGGTGTGAGGTTTGGTTGAGGCGAGGGGTTTAGTCGGGGTGTAGGTGAGGAGAAGTGAGCGGAGGTGAGGTGAGGAGAAGTGGGTGTCTGAGCTCAGGAAGGGAGACCGAGGAGCTGCTGAAGGAGACAAGACCATGTCTGGGACGCAGGACTCAGAGGTGAGACTCCAGGGAGCTTTGACATGGAGAACGGGCAGAAGATGCCGGATAAATGTCCTCTTGGGGGCCTGGGAACGGGGAAGATGCTGCTGCTCCTTCTCAGACCATCACAACCCCAGGAATTGGTGTCAGTGAGGAGTGGATGAATTCCCTGGGCTCTGGAGTGGATCACTGACATTAATATTGATCTGGGAGGCCATTCAGACCATCTCCCTCATTCTTCTAGTTGTCTGTCTCCATCTGGCAACTTCCCCCAGCTCTGAGGAAAGAATATTAACCTGAAACATTCACTCAGTTTCTACCTCCACAGATGCTGCCTGGCTTGCTGATTACCATCGACAATTGTCGGTTGTCGATTACCACAGTCGATAGTATTTTTCAAGCAGCCACTGGGTGCTGCTCCTGACTGCATTGTGGGGGGAAGCCCATGTTAGTCACTGTCTTCATTGCCAGAAATGTAGACACTGATGTCTGTTGGCTGGAAGCTGCAATCTTGAATCTTGACAGGCAACATTTTGGGTCTGGACCTTTCAGGCAGATCACTCCTGACCCTTCTTCTCATGCTGTGATATGGTTTATTACTTCTTTGATCTTGCTGGAATGCAATTAACATCTGATTTCTTACAACCCTAGAAAAAAAATCGCTATATTCTGCATGAAGAAATACCTCATTTCTATCCTGAAGAAGTTACCTGTTAATTTTAAGTTTAAGAAAGAACTGCAGATGCTGGAAAATCGAAGGTAGACAAAACTGCTGGAGAAACTCAGCGGGTGCGGCAGCACCAATGGAGCGAAGAAAATAGGCAACGTTTCGGGCCTTCGCTCCATAGATTGTGCCGCACCCGCTGAGTTTCTCCAGAACTTTTGTCTACCTGTTAATTTTAAGTTGTGATTCAATATCCTGGAATTTTCCTACATTAAATATATAAATGATATTTTAAAATCTGTTTTGGAATTAATATCTGATGATTACAGATTATGCACCAAAGTGTATCAGGTACAATGTTTGTTTTTCCAGGATGCCGACCATTTCAGACATTGCTGGCTATTTTTCCAAGGAAGAGTTTGAAGAAATAACTGACTGAGAAGCTCCGTTATACGAACATGAAGCGGAATTATGAAGCCATGCTTGCCATTGGTTTGTAAATAATATTACTTGCCTATTTTATTTCCTTTTTCTCCTTTTCTAATGATGCATGCTGACATGAGTTTTTTTCCCCACATGAAATCTAAATAGATATGTGCTTTCTGAGAGCAAGTCCTTGGTTAGATCCTTCCACCTTCCATTTCTCCTCTGGTATATTTTGAGAATGTGACTGAGGCCGGCCGGCTTCACCCTCTGTTACGCTGCATCAACACGTGGCTCATGCGAGTTGTTTCCCCAGTCTATATCCGATGCATTTGCGACGTGGTCCCTGCTCCTCTGGCCGCCGTGAGGCTCCCGAGGTGGGCAACGAGTGCATGTGTGTGTGGGACCCCGGTGTGTGCGGGCGGGAGGGAGGGTGAGGGCAGTGTCAGGAAATGGAGGCGAGACTCAAGGAACTGCAGATGATTTATTTTAGTTTCGAGTTACAGGCCATTCGGCCCACCGGGTCCGGGCCGACCAGCGATCCCTGCACATTAACATTATCCTGCACCCACTAGGGACAATTTTTACATTTACCAAGCCAATTAACCTACAAACCTGCACGTCTTTGGAGTGTGGGAGGAAACCAATGATCTCGGAGAAAATCCGCGCAGGTCACAGGGAGAACGTACAAACTCTGTACAGACGGCAGCCGTAGTCGGGATGGAACACGGGTCTCCGGCGCTGCATTCACTGTAAGGCAGTAACTCTACCGCTGCGTCACCGTGATGGATTACACATTTTAAAAAAGTGCTGGAGTAACTCAGCGGGTCAGGCAGCATCTATGCAGGACATGGATAGGCGATGATTCGGGTTGAGACCCTGGGAGGAGGGACTTGTCAGGAACCGAGTGGAGGATGGTCTGTGTTGTGAGGGAGGAGGATTTGAGGGGAAGTGAGGGAGACCGAGGGACAGGGGGTGGCTGTGGGTAAGGGGTGAACAGTTCCTCTCACAGAACAAGCGCTTTCATCATCATCCCTTCCACAACACAGCACTCCTTTCTCCCAGCCCCTCCTCACCGCAGATCGCTCTCCTCACCGCACCCCCCCGCAGCGCTCCCTCCTCACCGCCCCTCCCACGCGCAGCGTTCCCTCCTCACAGCCAGCCCCTCCACAGCGCAGCGTTCCCTCCTCACCGCCCCTCCCACAGCGCAGCGTTCCCTCCTCACCGCCCCTCCCACAGCGCAGCGTTCCCTCCTCACCGCCCCTCCCACAGCGCAGCGTTCCCTCCTCACCGCCCCTCCCACAGCGCAGCGCTCCCTCCTCACCACCCCTCCCACAGCACAGTGCTGTTTCCTCAGTGCCCCTGTCAAAAGTCCAGGCATTCTAACCCGATGGACAGACTGGGAGAAGACCAGAATAAAGACGGAGAAAAAAAGACAAAGTGGGATGCGTCCCGGCTAGTTTAGTTTTAGTTTATTTCAGAGATACAGCGTGGAAACAGGCCCTTCAGCTCAACGAGTCTGTGCCGACCAGCAATCAACCATTCACACGCTCGTTTTGTGTTTAATTTAGAGATACAGTGTGGAAACAGGCCCCAGACAGCACCCGTAGTCGTTGGCGCAGCAGTAGAGCTACCCCTTACAGCGCCAGACACCCAGGTTCGATCGTAACTACGGGTGCTTGTCTGTACGGAGTGACCTGCATGAGTTTTCCCCAAGATCTTCAGTTTCCTCCCACAATCCAAAAACGTACAGGTTTGTAGGTTAATTGGCTTGGTATAAATGTAAATTGTCCCCAGCGTGTGTGGGATAGAGCGGGGATCGCTTGTTGGCATGGACTCGGTGGGCCACAGGGCTTCTTTCCACACTGTATCTACAATCTAAACCTAGAAATATTCAGAAACTTATTATTTATTTTATGTAAAGCACTTTGGTTTCAACGCGAGTTGATTTAAAACGTGCTATATAAATAAAACTTACTTACTTACTAGAACTAATGTGTGAATGGGTGATCGATGGTCAGTCAGGATTAGATGGGCCGAAAGGGCCTGTTTCCGCGCTAAAAAAAAATGCTCTTATTGGACTTGCCATTAACTCTACACCCTCTCCTTGTGCTTTCAACCTCTCAAAGTGCAACACCGCACTCTTGCTCGGGTTAAACTCTGTCTGCCATTTCTCCGCCCCTTTCTGCATCTAATCTTCATCCCGCAGTATCTTCCGACAGCTTCCTCACTCTGCAACTCCTCCAATCGTGGTGTCGTCAGCAAACCCACTCAGCCACAGATCGCCAGCATCTTCACACATGCGCTCTGACGGTGAGGGGCAGCGCCCCCATGTGGTTCTGGACATTTTTGCCGCTGTAAATAGAATAAAGCACCTGAGTTCACCGTGTTACTGTGAATGTCGGAGTGGTCACTGCCGAACCCGGCTCTCTGTCAATGCCACGCACCCTATCTACTCGTGCTGCCTCCTACAGTGAGCTGTGAACCTGGACTCCTAGATCCAGCTGCACATCAATGCTGTCAATGTAGAAGGGTCTCGTTCCAAAACGTCACCCATTCCTACTCGGTCCGGTATGAATATTGATTTCTCTAACTTCAAGTAACCCCTGCATTCCCTCTCTCTCCATCCCTCCCCCACCCAAGTCGCACCAGCTTCTCGTTCCCAGCCAGCACACAGCCAACATTGTTTCATTATCATCATTACTTTTTTTGCATGTCACTCATTCATTTGTTCTATATCTCTCTACATCACCGTCTATATCTCTTGTTTCCCTCTCCCCTGATTCAGTCTGAAGAAGGGTCTCGACCAGAAACGTCACCCATTCCTTCTCTCCAGAGATGCTGCCCGTCCCAATGAGTTACATCAGCATTTTGAGTCTATCTTCGGTTTAAACCAGCATCTGCAGTTCCTTCCTTCACTGTTAATGGTTTAGTTTAGTTTAGAGATACAGCGCAGAAACAGACCCTTCAGCCCACTGAGTCCGCACCAACCAGCGATCCCCGCACACTAACACTATCCTACACTAGGAACAATTTTTATTTTTTACCAAGCCAATTAATGTATATAATGGCAGCTCCTTCCACATACCCTCCACCCAGTGAGTGAAAAAGTTGCTCCTCAAGTTTCTATTTAATCTTTATCTGCTCACCTTAAACCCAGTCCTGGTTCTTGAATCCCGTACCTTGGGTAAAAACATTCAGTGCATTCGGGCAGCAGGCAAGGTGGAACAGCGCTAGAGCTGCCGCCTTACAGCGCCAGAGACCCGGGTTTGATTCTGACTACGGGTGCTTGTCTGTACGGAGTTTGTACATTCTCTCCGTGACCTGCGTGTATTTTCCCCGAGATCTTCGGTTTCCTCCCTCACTAGTTTTGTAGGTTAATTGGCTTGGTATATATGTAAATTGCCCCTACTGTGTGTAGGAGAGTGCTGGGACCGATGGTCAGCACAGACTTGGTGGGCCAAAGGACCTGTTTCCGCGTTGTATCTTTAAACTAAACTAAACTAAACTAAATTTATAACATTAAATATGTTTTTTTTGGTGTTCATGTATAAATGTAAGAGCAAATTGTTTGTGTTATTTGTTAGTTTAATTTAGCTTGGAGATGCAGTACGGAAACAGGCCCTTCGGCCCACTGAGTCCACGGTGACCTGCGATCCCCGCACATTGACACTGCCCCACCACACTGGGGACAATTGTACATTTATACCAAGCCAATTAACCCACAAACCTGTACGGCTTTAGAGTGTGGGAGGAAACCCATGCACCTGGAGAAATCCCACGCAGTCATGGGGAGAACGTGCAAACTCCGTACAGACAGCACCCATAGCCAAGATTGAACCTGGGACTCTCGCGCTCTAAGGCAGTAGTTCAATCGCTACGTTACTGCGCCGCCGCACTAATGCAGGGAATCTTTGCTGGTTGGCGCGGACACGGTGGGCCGAAGGGCCTGTTTCCGCGATGTATCTCTAAACTAAACACATACCTAGTGTAAACGGGTGATCGATGTTCGTCGCGGTCTTGGTGGGCTGAAGGGCCTGTTTCCGCGCTGCACCTCTAAACTAAACTAAACTAACCCATTGAGTTACTCCCGCTTTTTGTGTCTATCTTTGGTTTAAGCCAGCATCTGCGGTTCCTTCTTCAACTAAATTCACCCTCTCAACCGTAAACCCTCGTGATAACAGACCTCTTTATGACAGATTTTAGTTCTGTCGGACGGACCTGCCGACTATTGTCGATGCTTTTGCACCGCCTCCCTTGCCACCTCTCGGTGTGATATGAATATTGATTTGTCTAACATCAAGTAACCCCTGCGTTCCGTCTCTCTCCATCCCTCCCCCTCCCAACTCACACCAGCTTCTCGTTCTCACATAGTAAACCGTTTCCTTTACCATTGTTACTTTTTTGAATATCTTTCATTCATTTGTTTTATATCTCTCTACATCACTGTCCATATCTCTCATTTCCCTCCCCCCTTCTCAGTCTGAAGAAGGGTTAATGCTAGCATATATTTCAATAGGGCTTGTTTACAAAAACAGGGATATAATGCTGAGGCTCTATAAGGCGCTGGTAAGGCCGCTTTTGGAATATGGTGAGTAATTTAGGGCACCGTATCTGAGCAAGGATGGCTCTGGAGATGGTCCAGAGAAGGCTTACAAGAATAATCCCAGGAATCAGTACGTTAACTGTTTGTTAGCACTGGGCCTGTACTTGCTGGAGTTTAGAAGAATGAGGGGGGACCTCATTGAAACATACAGGATAGTGAAAGGCTTGGAGAGAGTGGATGTGGAGAGGATGTTTCTACAAGTGGGAGAGTTGAGGACTAGAGGTCATACCCTCAGAATTAAAGGGCGTTCTTCTACTACTATTCCTTATGTCCTTATGATAGGAACAGAATTAGGCCATTCGGCCCATCAAGTCTACACCGCCATTCAATCATGGATGGTCTATCTTTCCCTATCAACCCCATTCTCCTGCCTTCTCCCCATAACCTCTGACACCCATTCTAATCAAGAGTCTATCTTGTACCTTAAAAATATCAATGGACTTGGCCTCCACAGCGTTCTGTGGCAAAGAATTCCACAGATTTGCCACCCTCTGACTAAAAAAACTCCTCCTTATCGCCTTCCCAAAAGAACGTCCTTCAATTCTGAGGCTGTGCCTCTGGTCCTAGACTCTCCCGCCTAGTCTACTCATCTACCGATCACCCCCTCACCTGTATCCACCTATCACTTGCCAGGCTTTGACCCGTTCACACCTGCTCACACAGTCCGCACAGTGTAGAAGTTGGGAGGTCATCTTGCTGTTGTATAAGACGTTGGTGAGGCCGTATTTAGAATATGTGCGTTCAGTTCCGGGCTCCGTGTGATAGGAAAGATGTTTTCAGCTGGAAAGCGTACGGAGAAGATTTACGAGGATGTTGCCAGGACTCTATGGTCTGAGCTATAAGGAGAGGATGAGTTTTTATTGGAGTGCAGGAAGATGAGGGTGATCTTCTGGAGGTGTATAAAATTATGAGAGGAATAGATTGGGTAGACACACAGAGTCCTTTGCCCAGAGTAGGTGAACCAGAGGACATAGGTTTATGGTGAGAGGGGGAGAAGATTTAATAGGGATCTGAGGGGTAACTTTGTCACACAAACGGTGGTGGGTGTAAGAACAAGATGCCAGGGGAGGTCGTTGAGGCATTGACTATCCCAAAGTTTAAGAAACATACAGGTACATGGATAGGTGTGAAGAAGTGTTTCGACCCGAAACCTCGACCATTCCTTTTTCTCCAGAGATACTGCTAGTCCTGCTGAGTTACTCCAGCATTTTGTGTTGAGGTACATGGATTGGACAGGTTTGGAGGGGCAGGTGGGACTAGTGTAGCTGGGACATGTTGGCCGTTATGGGCAAGTTGGGCCGAAGGACCTGTTTCCACGCTGGATCACTCTGTATGACTATGACCTTGCTTTTCCAGTTTTCTACCCTCTATTCCCCCAGACTGGAGAAGGGACTCAATCTGAAATGTCATTTGTAGAAACAAGGAACTGGTGATACTAGTCCACTCCCTCCGCAGATCCGCTGAGTTCCTCCAGCACTTTGATTAATAAAGGGACTGATGATCTGCACCCTCAGCTTTTGGGAAATGTTCGATACGTTCTCTCTTCATTCTGTAAAAAGAACATTTTTATTTTTTGCATTAAATTTCCTGTTACTACAGCTGTCCACTTCCTCGTGAAGCAAGAGGTCGTTGGGCCTCTCAGTCTCTGCCACTTCACTGTTTCCATGACTCTTACTCATACACTGAGGACAACTTACGGGGGCAAATTATGGTCAGAGGGGCAAAGCTGAAATGGGTGTCACGGTGGCGCAGCGGTAGAGTTGCTGCCTCACAGAGCCAGAGACTCGGGTTCGATCCCGAGTACATAGAAACATAGAAACATAGAAATTAGGTGCAGGAGTAGGCCATTCAGCCCTTCGAGCCTGCACCGCCATTCAATATGATCATGGCTGTACAGAGCTTGCTTGTATGTACAGAGCTTGTATGTACAGAGCTTGCTTGTTCTCCTCGTGACCTGCGTGGGTTTTCTTCGAGTTCTTCGGTTTCCTCCCACACTCCAAAGACGTACAGGTAATAGGCTTGCTGTAAATGTAAAATGTCCCTGGTGTGCGGGATCGCAGGTTGCCGCGGATACCTTTGGCTGAAGGGCCTGTTTCCGTCCTGTATCTCTAAACTAAACACAGAATCAGTGTGTGAACGGGTGATCGATGGTCGGCACGGACTCGGTGGGCTGAAGGGCCTGTTTCCACGCTGTATTTCTAAACATAACAAGATCTAAAATAAGTGGAGATCGATTTTTACCCAGAGCGTGGTGGGGCCTAGGGGTGATGGTAGAGGCTAGTGGTGTTTTGATGGCCTTTAGATAGGCAAATGGACATGCAGCGAATGCAGAGTTCGAGATTCATTTGGCATCATGTTCGGCACGGACATTGTGGGCTGAAGAGCCTGTTCCTGTGCCATTCGCTGTTCTAGGTTTTGTCCCTCTGCTAATGCATTGAAAAACTTTGCGGAGTTAGTTGGGCAAACTTGCCTTGCGCAATCCCAGACATTCTTGAATCAGTAACTCAGCGAGTCAGGCAGCATCTCTGGAGAGAAGGAATAGGTGATGTTTCGGGTCGAGACCCTTCTTCAGACCTGAAACGTCACCTGTTCCTTCTCTCCAGAGATGCTGCCTGTCCGCTGAGGTTACTCCAGCATTTTGAGATGTCCCGGATATTCGCCGTTCCTTCCTTCACTGTTATTTTTTTTTTTACAGCGCAGAAACAGACCCTGTTCCGGCCGCAGCCAAACATGCTCAAACACCGCCAGTGAGTCTGCTCCTCAAGTTCCTGGCGCCATTTAATCTTTATCTCACCTTAAACCCAAGTCCAAGTCTGGTTCTTGAATCCCGTACATTTAACCCATTTGCGGACATTCGGGCAGCATCTTTTTTATGTCTATCTTCGATTCAAACCAGTATCTGCAGTTATTTTCCTATACAATTCTTGAATCAGTGCAGTCTTGTCCAAATGAGCACCCTAACCATGGCACTGTGGAACAGGAGACTGTCACACCCGTTAGATTAAATACCTCCAATTTGACAGGGAAGGGTGTAGGGGGTTACAGAGACCAGGAATAGGGTCAGAGCCAGAATAGGTTTGCAGACATAGTGAGGGACTCTTCCCACATTACAGCATTCCCTCCGCTTCTTCTTCTGTCGTATGTCCGTTGAGGCGAGCCAGGCCACGTGTCATCGTCCAGGTCAATCAGACCTCGTTCACCATTCAGTGGCCGGTGTTTGGGGCAACTGGTGACTATGTGCTCCACTGTCTGTGTTGGGTCCCCACACTCGCAGGAGGCGCTGTCCACGAGGCCCCACCTCTTCTTCGCTACTCCATAGCGTCCGACGCCTGTCCTCAAGTGGTTGAGGGTTGTCCACTACTTTCGGGGCAGGTCCTGGCCAAGGACGTCCATGGGGTCATCGATGTAATGGTGTAGCCTAGATGGTTCCGCTGACTTCCACTGGTCTCTCCATCTCGTCTTGACCCAGGCGGACTTAGAAGCGTCAGCCAGTGTTGTGCAGAGCAGCTCTTGGGCTTGCGTGGCAAAGGGGCGCCGTGACTTCAGGCGCACACGTCGCGGTGTCTCTGTGACGCTCTGATGGAGGAGGTGGGATTCACTGGTCTGTGCCTTTCGAGAGAGGGCCAGAGTGGCTGCTTCTCGTCTGATGTTGGCTGGGGCGATGCCAGCGAGGACGGGCAGTTGGTTTACTGGGGAGGCTCGTGGGCATCCGGAGACAGTCTGCAGGGCGCTGTTGAGGGCAGAATCTAACGTCAAAGTCATGCCCCATCAGGGATGAAAGGGGTTTACCAGTTGCTGATAAAGGAATACTTCCTGATTTTATTTCCCTTTCTTGATGTAAATTTTCCCCTCTACAAATTTGTGTTCTCCACACAGTGACGGCCACTGAGGACAAGAGTTTGTCAGTCGATACTCCAGAAACGAGCAGTGGACGGAATCCAGGTACGTAATTCCGTGTCTGCCGCTTGTTCCCACAAACAACGACCTGTTTAGTTGAGTTTTAATTTTGTACAGAGTCTGATCACTGAAATACTTTGTGCATTAAGGTAACTGCAGATGCTGGCTAACACCGAAGATAGACACAAAGTGCCGGAGTAAACTCAGCGGGACAGGCAGCATCTCTGGAGAGTTTAGTTTAGTATTCTTGCTATTGAGGCAGTGCTGCGTAGGTTCACCAGGTCTGAAGAAGCGTCTTGAATCTGAAACGTCACCCATTCCTTCTCTTCAGAGATGATGCTTGCCCGACTGAGTTTTTCAAGAATTTTTTGTCTACCTTCGATTTGAACCAGCATCTGCAGTTCTTTCCTACACGTTTTCACCAGGTTAATTCCCGGGATGGCAGGACTGACATATGATGAAAGAATGGGTCAACTGGGCTTGAATTCACTGGAATTTAGAAGGATGAGAGGGAATCTTATAGAAACATATAAAATTCTTAAGGAGTGGACAGACTAGATGCAGGAAAAATGTTCCCGATGTTGGGGGAGACCAGAATCAGGGGTCACAGTTTGTATTAGCGGTAGGCCATTTAGGACTGAGACAAGGAAAAACGTTTTCACCCAGAGAGTTGTGAATCTGTGGAATTCTCTAATACAGAAGGCAGTGGAGGACAATGTACTGGATGTTTTCAAGAGAGCATTAGTTTTAGCTCTTATCGCTAACGGTATCAAGAGATATGGAGAAAGCAGGAACGGGATACTGATTCTGGATGATCAGCCATGATCATATTGAATGGCGGTGCTAGCTGGAAGGGCCGAATGGGCTACTCTTGCATCTATCTTCTATAATTCTATGTTATCTATGTTCATTGTCGTGTGTACCGAGATATAGCGAAAAAGCTTTTGTTACGTGCTAACCAGTCAGCGGAAAGACAACACATGATTATAATCGAAGATAGACACAAAATGCTGGAGTACCTCAGCGGGACAGGCAGCATCTGTGGATAAAAGAAGGGTCTCGAACCGAAATACCACACATTCCTTCTATTCAGAGATGCTGCCTGGCCCGCTGAGTTACGCCAGCATTTTGTGTCTATCTATGGTTTAAACCAGCACCTGCAGTTCCTTCCTATGCATGATAACACTTGTTCCCTTTTCAGTGTACAGATACACGATAAGGGAATAATGTTTAGTGTAAGCTAAAACCAGCAAAGACTGATCAAGGATAGTCTTAGGGTCATCAAAGAGGTAGTTAGTAGTTCAGCACTGTTCTGGTTGTTGTAGGATGATTCAGTTGCCTGATAATAGCTGGGAAGTGAATCTGAAAATCGGAGAGAATGAATGGGTGACGTTTCGGGTCGAGACCCTTCTTCAGACAGAGTGAGGGGGGAGAGAGAGAGAGAGAGAGACGGAGATAAGGAGGTGAAAGGTGTGGAAACGAGACAAAGGTTATGAGGTTCGAGGAAAATGTAGAATAGATCATTGTTAGCGAGGAGAAGGTGACAACAAAGCAAACAGAGATAAGATTTAATCGGGAGGACAGTCAGACTGGTCCTAGAATAGGAAAGGGGAGGGATTGAGAGATATTCATAATGCTGGGGTGTAAACTGCCCAAGTGAATTATGAGGTGCTGTTCCTCCAATTTGTGTTGGGCCTCACTCTGACAGTGGAGGAGGCCCAGGACAGAATGGTCAGAAAGGTGTCTCTGTGTCTCCCTCTCCCCTGACTCTTAGTCTTTATTGTACTCAATATTGTGAGAAATCTTGGGCCCCGTGTCTGAGGAAGTATGTGCTAGCTCCGGAGAGGGTCGACAGGAGATTTTCCTGATCACTGTGTCCATTTGACAGAGAATTAAAAATGATGATTAACATATGATCGAAATGCGTTTTCAGAACGGGCTGGGCCAGTACTTGCTAGTAGAATAATGAGGGGGAACCTCTTTGAAACCAGTTCCCTACTTAGAATAAAACCCCGTGAACACTGGTTCTCAACGCTGTTGATTTATTTAAAAAGAAATGCTACCCTATATTCGAAAGAATGGATTTTTGCCATCCCCCCCCCCCTACTCACAGTCCCTCCTCACTGCCATCTTGTGGTAGAGTCCTTTCCTCGGACGCAATGCCAAGGTTATTTCCCAGCTTGAAAAACAAATTAAGGGACTTCTTTTAGAAGGAGAAAAGAGCAGGAAATCTTAGTCAGAAGGTGAATCTGGCCTTCTTGCCTGTCCACATATTGAAAGTAACACCCTTTCCTCCCCGTGGGAGTAATTTAAGATGCAGATGCCTGGAGATAGATTCTTGATTAGTACATGAGGGAGCGAAGGGGTGGGGGAGAGAAGGGGAAGAGGGAGGAAGAATGGGAAGGGATTAGAAAGAGGGAGAGAAAGAAGAGAGGGGGGGAGGCGGGGGTTATAGAGGGTGAATGGGGGAGGCGGAGTAGATTGGGGGGGCCGCGGGGGGTGAGGGGAGCGAGTGGGAGGGGCGGGACGGGGGACGGTGGGAGGGCATGGCCAGCGTAAATTCGGCTCTGCTCCTAAATCACTTATGACGGGCGGGGTTGCGAGTAACCGGGCCGGGTACGACTGGGTACCTGGGGTGCAGCACAACACAGTAGGGAAACCTGTACACGCGGGGGCCATGCAGGGCCATGGGGCGGGCGGGGGCGAGGTGTGCAACCATAACCAATCGGGGGAGGGAGTGGGCAAAAAAGGGCTGACTGGACTGGAGAGATACTTAGGGCGAGGCGCCAGCCTGTTGCTCACGTGTGGATGGAACTGTTCCTCACAACGTTATGCAACTGCTACATCCTGGCCGCCGTTAAAAATCTGATCACCTTTCCCGGTCTTGGTCTTGAAAGAGACATGCCCTTCAAGGGGCCGAGCCAGTGGAAGGGGGAGTCGAGGGGAGAGAGAGGGGCGGAGATTGAGAAAGAAAGGGTTGTGGGGGGATGGACGGGGGGTGAGCGAGAAGGGGGAGTGGGGGGATAGAGGAGAAGCCCAAGTGGGTGAGGGGCGCAAGGTGGCCAGCGGTATTTTAGAAACCCCCCCTTGCTTTATTTTATACCTCACAATATTTACGCCAGAGTGCACCCTGGTTGACCTGAACAAACACTCCATTGGGTGCCATTTCATCAAGTCTGTGCAGGTTTCTAGGTTAATTGGCTTGATTGCAAAACAATGGCGGGCTAAATAACTCTATTGTGTGTAGGCTAGTACTCAGCACATGTGCGGGCTACTAAACGTTTATTGCAAGCACTGAGTGGCCGAGGACCTGTCATTTATTCCTAGCAATGACACTCCCAGTATCTTGAACTCAAGGCGTACAAAACAGTTTCTGGAAACGATCTGCAATGTGTGAACAGCGTCCAGCCTCCGGTGTGGTTTACGACTCCTGCGGACCCTATGCAAACATCAGTTATTTTTTCGCCTCAAGAGGTTCAGTACTTTCTGTTTTGTGACCCCCTTCCTGCTGCCCCCTATCTCAAAAACAAAACATAGACTCTGTTTGCTGCAATTAACCATCACTGCAGCGTTTTTTGCTTATTTTGATCAACTCTTTGAGAGGGGGCATAATGTAAAGAGAAGGTTTACGAGTAGGGTATATCTATCTTGTAGACCAATTTTATCTATTGGGGGAAATTCATCGACTTCTAAAGAGGGGGGCAATTAGAGGGCGGCGAACACAGTCGCCATAGATATTAGTGAATATAATTAATAAAGACATTAAGCATTGTGTGGGGGGGGAATACAGAATGGGGGTGGAGTTGAGTGTAATAACAGTTGTGGGGGTACCCATGAAACTTGTAATATTTTTTTCGTAAGCTACCAGTTTGAGTGTGGGGGAGTGTTGACCTTTCCTTGTGGAGGTGGAGCGAGTGGGGAAGATCTTAAATTACACATTTGCTCCTTACTCTCTGTCAACGTGTGTTGTGGGGGGGAGCGAGTGTAATACCGTTTCTGGTGGGGGAGGACCATCCTGCCAACTCGAGTGTAATACAGTTTGTTCTGGGCATATTTAAAAAAAAAGGAGAGTATTATATATGATGTAAATATGTATACAGTTCTAATTGCGGGGACAAGCTGTTATCTAAAACCAACAACATAGTCGGGCGGGGAGAATACGAAGAGATGTAATCAGTTGTGGGGGAGGTGAAGTGGTAAAACACCTACAGTTATGGGGGAGTGTGAGTGTAATCGCCGACTGTTGTGGTGCCTTTCAGGGGGAGCGAGTGTGTAATACAGATGAGTGGGGGCAGACGAGTGTAATACGATCCATGTGGGGGGGGATTTCGCATAAAGAGAAAATGCATCGAATTTTCATCAATAAGTATGTTTTAAACTAGGGTAGCAAGAGTAATGCCCGACAGTTGTGTGTGGGGGGAACAGACCTAAACGTAGTGATAAAAGAATGTTTACAGTTGTATATTAACATAAAACGGGGGGGCGAGGGTAATACCGTTTGGGGGGGGATTTAGTGTATTCATGTTACAGATGTGGGGGGGCGCGTGGTGGCAGCGAGTGTAATTCAGTCTGGGTGGGAGTGGTCAACGAGTGTAAATACTAGTCCGCGTGTGAGTGGGATTTTCCCTGGACTCTCACCGTAAACCGTTGTGGGAGTTCCAATACACTTGTTGGGGGGAACGTTCAGTTGTGGGGGCCTATGAGTAACCCAACAGTGTGGGGGAGCGAGAAACAATACAGTTGAGAGGGTGTGCGAGAGTACAATACAGTTGTGGGGGAGTGGCCATTAAATTAGGCATGTGGGGAAAGTGAGTGTACTAACCAGTTTGTTGTGAGAGAGGGAGCAGAGTGTAAAAAATCAGTTGATAGGGGGGGATGAGATTTAAAAATCAGTATATATTGTGGTGGGGCGAGTATAATACAGTTGTGTTTGTGGGGGAAAGTTGTATACAGTTTGTGGCGGGGAGGGGGGGACTAGGCGGTTTATTGTTTTCCTTAAGAAATGGACAGAAGTGTTAAGATCTAGAAATTGAAGAGTGTAATTACAGCTACAATTAGATAGTGTATTTGGGGGGGCTGCGTATTAATACTATGCTTTAAATTTCAGGTGGGGGACGCCCCATCTCCCAAGTGAAGATTGTTTCATACAGTTGTGTTTCAGGGGGGAATGCGAATGTAATAACAGGAAATTGTGTGGGGAGAAGCATTTAGTTCTCTTAATTTTTTAAGAAAATTACCTGAGTGGGGGGGGGAGTTGACATGAGTCCTTGAACACAGTTTTTGTGGTCAATGGAAAGGCAATGGAAGAAGATGTAATATCCGTGAAAATGGGGGGGGGGGCCATACCTTTTTTAAATACGAATATATGACAGTGAAATAGTTGTCAAATTAACTTCTTTTAGGGGGGTGCTTTATCTGAGGTAATACAGTTGATGTTGGGGGGAAATCGCAAAATATTGAGTACTACCTTGCTGGGGGTAAACCGACTTAGTGTTTCTAATACAACTTTGTGTGGGGGGGCGCGAGAGTTTCCAATGCTTATAACCTTATTTTTTTGTCTGGGGGACGTTGAGTGTAAATATCTGTTGTGGTGGGGGCGAAAAAAGTATGACGTGACAGCTCCAGACAATAAAGGCAGCATTGAACTGCAGGTAATAGGGGCAGAGGTCCGAACAACCGTAGTTTGGTCGAGGGGGAACGAGTGTCGTCACTCAGGCCTCGCGCCGTTTCCCCGGCCTACGTTTGTGTGTGGGGGCGCGCGGGAAAAGATGTAACAGGGCCGTTGATGGACAGGGCCCCGCCTCTGGGCCTCAGAGTGCTCGCTCGCTCAGTCCCGGGTTGATAGAGCGGGCACAACGCACGGATGTCATGGGGGGCAGCAGCAGCAGCATGTAATCACTTCAACCAGACCATCGCTCCAGTGGCAGCTATTAGGATCGGCTAACAGCGGCGACAAACGGTTGAGGAGGGCGGGACGAGGGGGGGTAATAAGTGGGGGGTGGAGGGGAGCGGAAAGAGAGGGGTGAAAGTTAGCAAGGCGGCGAAAACCTGTTCTGTGAGTGCCCGGGCGAGTGTAATACCGTTGTGGGGGGGGGACGAGTGTAATACAGTTTGTGGGGTGGAGCGAGTGTAATACAGTTGTGTGGGGGAAAAGTGTAATACAGTTTGTGGGGGGAGCGAGTGTAATAAACGGTTGTAGTGGGGGGCGAGTGAATGCTGTAATACCAGTTGTGTGTGGGGGGAAGAGTTAATACAGTGTGTGGGGGCGGATGCCAAGTGTAATACATTTGTGGGGGGAGTGAGTGTAGTAAATTACAGATAGTGGGGGGGGCGAGTGTAATAACCGATGTGGGGGAGAGAGTTTCATACAGTATGTGGGGGTGGAGTGTAATACAGTTGAAGGAGGAGCGAGGTGTAATACAGTACAGTGAGTGGGGGGACGGTGGAATCCCAGATGTTGAGTGGGGGTGGCCGAGTGTAATACAATTTTTTATTGTGGGGAGGAGCGAGTGTAGGGTGTGGGGGACGACGATTGTGAAATAACCGTTGTGGGGGGAGGCGAGTGTAATACAGTAGTGTGTGGGGGGGCGAGATGACATACAGAAGTGGAGGTGGACGCGTGTAATCCAGTTGTGTGTGGGGGAAGCGCGTGTAATACCGATGAGTGTGGGGGGGTTGGGGGGAAACGATGTAAAACATTGTGTGGTGGGGAGCGTGGAGTGTCAATACAGTTGTGGGGGGAGCGAGTGTCAATACAAAACTGATGTGGTTTAGGGGGTAGCGACGCAGTGTGACTACAGTTTTTGGGGGGGTGAGTGAAATACAGTGTTTAGGGGGATGAGTGAAATACAGTTGTGGGGGGGAGAGAGTGTAAATACCGTAGTGTGTTGGGGGATGAGTTAATAGTAGGGGGGGACAAGATTGTGTGTGGGGGGGAGTGTAATACAGTTGTGGGGGGAATTAGATGTTTAATAACCAGTTCGTGGGGTAGCGAGTGTACTACAGTGTGGGGGGACGAGTGTAATACAGTTGTGAGGGATGAGCGAGTGTAAAACCCGAGAGATTGTTGTGTGGGGAGCGAGTGTCAATACAGTTGTTGGGGGAGTGGGAGTGTAATACAGTTTCAGAGTAGTGGGCGGGGGGTAGTATAACACAGTTGTGTGGGGGTGGAGCATGCCAATACAGTTTGGGGGGGAGTGTATGGTTCTTTAGGGGCGTGGGATGGTATAACACAAGTTTGTGGGGGGGGAGCGAGTGCCCAACTAAGTTGGTTTGGGGGGGGAGTGAATGTAATACAGTCTGGGGGAGCGAGTGTAATAGGGTGAGTGTAATACAGTTGTGTGTGGGTAGCGGTGGAAATGTAAATACAGTTGTAATGGGGGGGGGGAATGTAAAACAGTTGTTTGGGGGGGAGCGCGTGGTCCTCATATGTGTGCTGGGTACGAGTGTGTGGGGGGATCATAACAGTTTGTGGTGGGGAGCGAGTGATACCAGTTTTGTTGTGAGTGGGAGCGAGAGTAGGGGTGGGAAAGTGTAATAACGATGTGGGGGGAAACGAATACAGTTTTGGGGGACGAGTGAAAATAGAGTTGTGAGAGGACAAGTAGGTAATACAGTTGTGGGGGGTATCGAGGTGTACAAACAGTTTGTGGGGTGGCACGTGTAATATTGTGTGGGGGAGCAGTGTAATACAGTTGCGTGGGTGGGGCGCCGTGTCAATACAGTTGTGGGGGGGTGTAGTGTACAACATTGAGTGGGGAGCTAGAGTAATACAGTGGGGGGAGCGCGTGTAATACAGTTGATGGTGGGGGAGAGTTTCATTCAAACCAGTATGTGGGGGTGGAGTGTAATACAGTTTGTGGGGGGGGGAGCGAGTGCAATACAGTGGTGGGGGAGCGATGTTGGTGTGAGTCCGGAGTAAATTACAGATGTATTGGGGGCAAGTGGCAATACAGTAGGTGTGGTGTGGGGGACGAGTGTAGTGCTGTTAGGTGAGGGGGATGAATGTAATACAGTTGTGTGTGGGGGAACAGTGTAATACAGTGTGAGGGGACCGATGTAACACAGTTGTGGGGGGGAGCGAGTGTAAATACCTTGTGGGGTGGGAACAATTTAATACAGTTGTGGGGTCGAGGTACCAACCGATAGTATGGGTGGGGAGCAAGTGGTAAAACTGTTGGGGGGATACGACAAGTAATACCCGTAATTGGAGGGAGCTTAGATTAATACAGTTGTATGGTGGGACGAGTGTAATACAGTTGTGTGTGGGGGGGTAAAACGAGGGAAATACAGGGGGTCGAAGTGAAATACAGTACAGTGTGTGGGGGGGGACGAGTGTAATACAGTTGTGTGTGGGGGGGATGAGTTTAATAACGTTTGAGTTTGGGGGGACAAGAGTAAAACAGATATGTGGGGGGAGCGCGTTTAATACAGTAGAGGGGGGAGCAGTGAAACCGTTGTGGGCGGGAGCGAGTGAAATACAGTAGTGGGGGAGCGAGTGTAATACAGAGTGGTGGGGAGCGAGTGTATAATAACAGGTGGTAGAGGGAACGAGTGAATACAGTTGTTTGTGGGGGGAGAGTGTAATACAGTAGTGTGTAGGGGGGACAGTGAAATACCGATTGTGGTGGGGGGGCCCGAGTAATCCATTTGTGTGGTGGGGGGAGCGAGCGTAATGCCGTTGTGGGGGGGAGCGAGTGTAATACGTTGTGGGGGGGAGTGTACTCCAGTTACTGGGGGGGAGCGCGGAAATACATTTGATAGGGGGGCGAGTGTAAACATACAGTTGTGAGGGTGAGCGAGAGTACTACCGAAAGAGTATGGGGTGACAGTGTAAACCGTGTGGTGTGAGGTGGAGCAGAGACGAGAGTAAAACAGTTGTGTGAGGGGGGAACGAGTGTAAATCCCTGTAGTGTGTGGGGGAGACCGAGTGGTAAACCAATTGTGTGAGGGGGGGAACAGTGTAATACGATTGCAATGGGGAAGAGTATAATACAGTATGTGTGTGGGGGGAGCGATTGTAATCACCGATCTGGGGGGAACGAGTGGTAAAATCAGTTCAGGGGGCGCGAGATGTAAAAACAGTAGAGGGTGGGGAGACAGTAGAAATACAGTTGTGTAGTGGGGGGTGAGGAGTGTACAATACAGTTTGTGTTTGGGGGAATGAGTGAAATACAGTAGTGTTTGGGGGGACGAGGTCATACAGTAAGAGTGGTGGGTGGGAAGAGTGTAATACAGTTGTGTGTGGGGGGCCGCATTCAATACAATGGGGGTATGTGGGGGGGCGCGAGAGACCTACCGTGTGGGTGGGAGCGAGAGAATACGTTGTGGGTGGAACAAAGTGTCATACAGTTGTGGGGGGGATACGAATGAAATCCATATGTGGGGGAGCGCGTGAAATTACAGAGGTATGGGGGGAGCGAGTGTAATACATGTGTGAGTGGGGGAACGAAGTGTAAATACATTATGTGTGTGGGGGGAGCGCGTGAAATATCAGTTAGGGGGGGTGAGTGTAAATAACAGTTGTGGCGGGGAAGAGAGATGTATCAACCGTTAGTGTGTGGGGGAAGCGAGTGTACTCAACAGTTTGGGGTGGGACAAGTATATTACAGTTAGTGTGTGGGGGGGAACGAGTGTAATACAGTTGTGGTGGGGGGGTCCAAGGTACTACAGATGGGGGAGCGAGTGTAATTACAGAGTTTGGTGGGACGAGGTAATACAGTTGTGTGTGGGGAGATGATTGTAAATAAAGTTTTGGGTGGGAGCGAATGGTAATACTTTTGTGGGCGGAGCGAGTTGTAATAACAGTTGTGGGGGGGCGTGAGTGAAAAACAGTTTGTGTGGGGGACGATGTGTAATACAGTAGTGTGTGGGGGGTACGAGTGTAATAACATATAGTGGTATGGGGGATGGAGTTTAATACAGTTGGGGGGTTTTGGGGGGGGGGAGCCCGTGTACAGTTTGTGGGGGTAGCGCGTGTAATACAGAAGTGGGGGAGCAGAGTAATACAGTTGTCGCGTGGACGAGTGTAATCCAGTTGTGGGGGAGCGAGGGTAATACAGGAATGGTGTGGACGAGAGTAATACAGGAGTGTGTGGGTAACGAAGTAATATACAGTTGTGGTGGGGGATAGTGGTAATACAGGTAGTGTGTTGGGGGGACTAGTTTCAAACAGATTAGTGTGGGGGGGACAGTGTACAACCATTGAGTGTGGTGGGAGCGAGCGTAATGCAGTTGTGGGGGGGAGCGAGTGTAATACTGTTGTGGGGGGGAGTGTAATACAGTTCAGGGGGCCGCCGAGAATACAGTTGATAGGGGGCGATTGTACTACATTGTGAGGGTGAGCGAGTGTAATACGTAGAGTGTGGGGGTGAGCGCTGTAATACCGTTGTGTGTGGTGACGAGTGTAATACAGATTTTGTGTTTGGGTGGGGGAACGAAGTGTAATACAGTTGATGTGTGGGGATGCACGAGTGTAATACAGTTGTGTGTGGTGGGGACCGAGTGTAATACAGATGTGCATGGTGTGATGAGTATAATACAGATAGTGGTGTGGGGGGGGACGATGTAAAACAGATTGGGGGGGACCGCGTGTAATACAGTTCTGGGGTAGCGAGTGTAATACCGTTGAGGGGGGGTGAGATCATCACCAGAATGAGTGTGGAGGGGGGAGCTAGTGTAATACAGTTGAGATTGGGGGGAATGAGTGTAATCCAGTAGTGTATGGGGGGACGAGTGAAATACAGTAAATGAGATGGGGGATGAGTGTAAATCCATTGTGTGGGGGAACGATTCAATACAGTTTATGTGGGGGGAGCGAGTGTAAAACAGTAGTGGGTGGGAGCGAGAGTATACAGTCTGGTGGGTGGGGAAGCAAGTGGTAAACCATTATGTGGGTGTGATCACGCATGTAATCCGATGAGGGGGGCCGAGAGACCTACCGATGTGGGGGGAGCGAGGTAATACAGTTTGTGAGTAGGGGGACGGCAGATGTCCATACAATATGGGAGGTGGGGGGAGCGAAGTGTAAAACAGATGCGTGGGGTAGGATGAAAAACACGTGTGGCGGGAGAGAGGTGTAAACCAGATGTGTGGATGTGGTCGAGTAGACAATACAGATGTGGTGGGACACTTTAGTACCGTTTGTGTGGGGGGACGAGTGTACAACCAGTTGAGTGTAGGGGGTACGAGGGTAATACAGAAGTGGGGCGCGAGAGTACTACAGTATGGGGGGGACGAGTATGTAATACAGTAGTGTGTGTGTGGGAGAGCGAGTGTAAAAACGTTTGTGGGTGGGAGGTCGATTTCATACATTTGTGGGCGAGCGAGTGCAATAACAGTAGGGGGGAGGAGTTAATACCGTTGTGTGTGGGGGACAGCGTTGTAATACCAGAAAGTTTGATGGGGGGGGGACGAGTGTAAAACAGTTAGTGTTTGTAGGGGGGCTGAGTATCATACAGTTGAGTTGGGGGAGCAAGTGTACTACAGTTGTGGGGGGGAGCGCGGAAATCCAGTATAGGGGCGCGAGTAGTAATCCGATTGAGAGCGGAGCGAGTGTAATCCAGAAGTGGGGGGAGCGAGGTGTAAACAGTTGAGGTGGGGAGCGAGTGTAATACCGTGGTGTATGAAAACGAGTAGTCAACATCTATGAGAGAGGGGGGAAGACTGACAAATACAGATAAGTGAGTTTGGTGGGGCCAGATGAAATCCAGTATGAGTGGGGGGGACGAGTGTAATACCTATGTAGAGTGGGGGAGCGAGAGTCAAAGCAGTTGTGGTGGGTGGGAGCGATGTAATACAGTTGTGGGTTGGCCAGTGTCATATACCGTTTGTGTGTGGCGTGAGTGAGTAAGGTACTACTGTCATTGGCGTTAATACAGTAGTGGGGGGAGGGGGACGAGATGAATACAGGGAGTGGGGGAACGCGTGTAAACCAGTAGATGAGTGGTGTGATAGTGAGTGTCAACAGATTTGTGGTGGGAGCGAGAGTACAACAGTTGTGGGGGGAATGAGAGACCTCCCGTGTGTAGAGGGGGGGACGAATGTAATACAGTTGTGTGTGGGGGGGTAACGAGTTGACATCCCATGGGGTGGAGCGAGTGTAATACAACGGGGGCCGAGATGAAAAACCTATATGTGGGGGGCGAGAGAGCTAATACCGTTGTAGGGGGGAGCGAGTGTCATAACCGAAGCAAGGGGGATACGAGAGTAATACAGTTTTGGGGGGGGACGCTGAGTCATACATTTGGGGGGACAGAGTACTACCGTTGTGGGAAGGACGGCGCGATGTCAACCGTTGTGTGTGGAGGCGCCGCGATGTCAATACAGTTTGTGGGGGGGAGCGAGTGATAATACATTGTGGGGGGGGTGTGAGTCTAATACAGTAGTGGATGGGGCGCAAGAGAAATCCAGTCTGTGTATGGGGGTAGCGCGAGTAATACCGGATTGTGTGTGGGGTGGACGAGATTTAACACATTATAGGTGGGGGGGGGAGGGAGCGAGTGCACTCCAGTTGTGTGGGGTGGAGTCGAGTGACAATCCAGTTGTGTGATAGGGGGGAACGAGTTAAAACCTTTGTGAATGGGGATGAGAGTCATCCCGAAGAGTGAGGGGGGGCCCGCGTGTCAACCAGATGCGGTTGAGGTTTCGGGGGGGACCCCGAGTGAAAACCCATATGAGGGGGGAGAGAGGGACAACACACCGGTAAGTATAGGGATGGGGTGGCACAGATAGTGGGGTGGGGGGGGGTGTAGGGGGGGTGAGGGGGGAGGGGGGGGGTGTAGAACAGGAGAGGGGGGGTAGATGGGTGGGGGTAGGGGGGGCGATGAGGTGGTGGAGGGTGGGAAGAGGGTGGGGGGGGGATGGGGTGGGTGATAGTAGAGGGGGGCGAGATAGGAACACCAATTGTGGTGGAGACAGGGGGGGAGTAAAACCAGTAGTAGGGGGGGAGTGAGAGTCCACACGTATGTGGCGGTGCGCGCGAGACCATCACAAGTTTGTGAGTAGGGGGTGGATCGACGTGAAATGACAAAGCGTGAATTGGGGGGATGCTTTTCAAATACCGTCAATAAATACAGTTGTAGAGATGTGGAGCGCGTGACAACCAGAAGTGGGTGGGGGTGACGAGATGTCATCGAGATGTTGGGGTAGTGGGGGGGCTCGAGTTGTACTCCAGTTGCCTAGTGGGAGCAGCGAGGTGTAACCAAAATGAGGGGTTGTGGGGTGGGGTTTGTAGGGGGGGATACAAATTAGTGGGGGGGGGAGTGCGACTAAAACAGTAGTGGGGGAGGCGAGTGATAAAACAGGTATTTGGTGGGGGGGACCGAGTGAATAACCGTAGAAGGGGGGGGTTGTTGGGGGGGGGACTATTTAATGACAGTATAGTGGGGGAGGCGAGTGAAAAACCCGTATTTGTCCAGGGGGGAGCGAGTGTAAAACAGTGGTGGTGGGAGCGAGTGAATCCAGGTTTGTGGGGGGGAGTTGTGGGGGGTGGGGTAGTGGGTGTGTGTGGGGGAGGGGGGTGGGGTTGGGGGCGAGTGAATACAAATGTCGGGAGGAGGAACGAGTGTAATAAGTTGTGAGGGGTTGGCGAGTGTAATACTTTGTTGTGGGAGGGGATGGGGAGGAGAGGGGGCGAGTGTAAAACACTTAGTGTGTGGGGGGGTGTGGAACGAGTGTAATTCACCAGTTGGCGTTGGGGGGGGTGTGGTGGTGTAACGAGTGTACTACAGAAGTGGGGGGGGGGGGGAGCAAGTTAAAGTTGGTGTGGAGAGACGAGAGAATAATAACGGTTGTGTGTGGGGGAGCAGTGAGTGTAATACAGTTGTGTGGAGAGTGAGTGTAATAACAGAATGTGGGGTGGGATTGATGGGGTGGGGTTGGTTGATGGGGGCGTTAGTGGGTGGGGAATGAGTGAAATAATAACAGTTGGTGGGGCGGAGCCGGAGCGATGTATATAATAAAGATATACAGTTGTTAGGAAGGTAAGGGAGGTGTTCGCGAGGCGAGTGAAAATATACCTTTTATATTTTTTGGGGTGGGGGGGATATTAGGGGGGAACGAGTGAACTACACAGAAGTGGGGGGGCGCGAGTGTCAAATACAGTTGTGGGGGTGGGGAGTTGATGGGGGTGGGGGTGGGGGTTGGTGGGGGGCGAGTGTAATACAGATGGTGGGGGGGGTTGTGGGGGAGATGTGGGGGGGGGGGGACCGTGTGGGGGTTGTGGTAGGGGGGTGGGGTGGGGGGGGGGGTGGGGGTAGTTGTGGGTGGTTGAGCGTGTGGGGGGGGGGGGTTGTGTGGGGGGGGGGGGGTGGTGGGGGGGGTGGGGGGGGGGGGGGGGGGGCAGTGTAATCAAACATTTGTGGGGGAAGCGAGTGTAATACAGTTGTTAGGGGGGGTATAGCGAGTGTAAACATTAATTGATTTTTTGTTGGGGGGGGGAGGCGAGTGTAATACGATTGTGGGGTTTTGGAAGGGGGCGGTACGAGTGTAATACAGTTGTGTTCGGGGGGGAGCGCCCAGAGAGGACAACAGTTTGAGGGGGGTGGGGGGAGCGAGTGTAATCCAGTTGTGAGAGGTGGGGGGGAACGATGGATGTCTCCCAGTAGTGTGTGTAGGAGTGGGGCACGATGTATTACTACCAATTGGCGTTGGGGGGGATGAGTTTAATATAAATCTCCATAGTAGTGTGGGGGACGATAGTGTGTGGGGGATCGAGTATGTAATACAGATAGGGGGGGTGCGTGACCTACTGTCATGGGGGACGTTCGTGTCAAAAACAGATGTGGGATTGGGGATGGGGAACCGCGTTACAACCACGGTTTAGTGGAGTAAGGGTGGGTACCGCGGTGTAAACACCGATTGGAGTGGTGGGGATAGAGTGTGGGAGGAGGAGGGGTTGGGGGGGGGGTACGAGGGACAACATCCACAGGGGGGGAGCGAGTGTCATACCAGAAGGGGAGGGGGGGACGAGTACATCCCGGTAGTGTGAGGTGGAGAGTAGAGAGTAAAAAGAAGTGGGTGGGCGCGCAAGTACCAACCCAATATGTGGGCCTGCAGCGCGAGTCCACCCGTTTGGTGGAGTGGGGTGGCTATGAGCAAGATTTAAATACAATTGTGTGTGGGGGTCGATGTAAATAAACAGTAGTAGTGTGTTGGGGGGGGGTGTGTGGGGGGCCGCCGCGTGTACTACCGTTTGTGTGTGGTGGGGATGATTTAAAACTGTTGTGTTTTTGGGGGGAGCAAGCAATGTAAGATCAGATGTGTGGGTGGGGGGAGCGCGTGTAATACCGTAGTGTTTGTTGGGTGGAGCGAGTGTAATACAGTTTGTAGGGCGGGAGCGAGTGTAATACAGTTGTGGGGATGTGTGTGGGGGGAAGCGAGTGAAATACAGTTGTGTGGGGAGCGAGTGGTAGTACACGGTGTGGTGTGGGGAAACGAGTGTAATCCAGATGGTGTGTGGGGGGATGAGTAGTATTACAGTAGAGTGTTGGGGGGACTAGTGTAAATACAGTATGTGTGGGGAGGGTGTGTGGGGGGGGGGGGGGGACGGAGTGTAAACCACACTACCAATTGTGTGTGGGGGGGCGCATGTGGAATGCAGATGTGGGGGGGAGCGAGTGTAAAAACACAGTTGTGGTAAGGTTGGGGTGGGACGAGATGTCATTCTACAGTAATATTGTGTGTTGAGGCGTGGGTGGGGGGCGGATGAGTGTGGAGTGTAATACTGACATTGGGGAGTGTAAACAGTTGTAGGGGGAGGGCGAAGGGACCGAGTGAAATACATGGTTGGGGGGGGAAAAAAAACCCAAACGAGTGTAAAAAGATCCCACAGCGTTGTGTGGTGGGGGGGGAGAGTGAGTGAAAACAGTAGTAAGGGTGGGGAGGCGAGTTAAAAATACAGTTGTGGGGGGAAATGAGTGTAATACAGTTGTGGTTTGGGGGGGGAGTGAGTGAAATCATACGGTTGTGTTGGCCGGGGAGGCGATAACTAACCGTTGTGATGAGGGTGTGTTGGGGGGAAGATGTAATACAGTCAGTGTATAAATTGGGGGGGGATTGGGGGGATGCGTATAAAATTTTATTTAAACATACTACAGTAGTTAAGTGTGGGGGTAGGGGGGGGGAGGGCGACGAGTGTAAAACAGCGATTAGATTATTATGGACGGTTGGAAGTATATGTAGTGGGGTTTACTGGGGGGGGAGGAGAGGCGATTTGTAATACAGAGGAGGGGGACAGTGTAGGGGGGGGGGGGGGGTGGGGGGGAGCGAGGTAATACAGTTGAGGGGGGGGGGGGGGGGCGAGTGGAAATACCCAATATAAAATTATAAACAGTGAAAAAGGGGGGAGCGGAGCGAGTGTCTACCAGTACTTTGGGGAACCGGTCTAATCTACCTTGTGTGTGGGGGGGGACAGTGTAACACAGTTGAGGGGGGGGAGTGAGTGTAAAACTACGTC
>JAVHYY010001012.1:0-48802 GCA_035221665.1 Okamejei kenojei
CCCCCCGTTTTTCCCGTTTTCGTTTGCTGTTGTTGAGAGAGATCATAGATAGATAGTATTTCATAGGCGAAACAGGTAACAGCATCTAGAGTCAGACTGACAGGACACCTCCAGCAAACACTCAGAAGGGGGAACCAATCCATACCCATTAGCAGACATTCCAGCAACATGGGATCAGTCCCTAGAGATCGTTGGGCCTGGAAACAAACATTAAATTGGACAACAGGGAGACGGAAAAGCAGCAGAGGGCTATGGATAGAAAGCTCTACTGACGAAAGAAGCCAATGGCCTAATTCTAGCATAAAACTCAAACCTAGTGTGGGATACCAGACTGACTCCCACAAATCGATGGTAAGGGCAAGTGTAGGCAAATAGATTTGGACAAGAGTGATGAATATACCGTGGGCCAATACCAAGTGACAGTACATAGTGAAAAGGTATCCCCAGGGGGGGAGATCAACAAGCACCAGAGGCATGTTGTCCCACTGTCCGATAAATCACAAACCTAACTAACCCTAACCCTATGCACGGGTCCTTTAACCCGGATTGCGTAGGTCCACCCTTTTCTTTTGTTCGTACTGCTGTCTCGGTTGTTAGCAATATCTAGGTAGGGCCGGTCACCTGGCTGGAGTTTTCCTCCTTCTATCTTGACCAGTACCAGTCACCGGCCTTTACACGCATTGTATTGGTTCGTCGAGTGGTGGGCTTTGAGCAATAGTCCTTTAGCTTTTAATTCTGTAAGGAACGAGATACTGCAATTAAAATAGTTCCTTAAGTTTTCAATCCCACTATGGTGGGTATTAATTCTATCTTTCCCAAATACATTTTATTATTGGGCATGGAATTCTGGCCTGTTTGGCTTTGGTCATAGGACTCACTGTGTGTCGGTGCATTCAATTATTTCCAGACTTTTCACCAGGTCTGTCTGTTACAGACAAAATTGTCTTTCATTTCATGGCTCTTTCTTTTTGAGCTCTTCAAATTACATTTGCATCATTTTCCTCTGCAACTTCTTCCTGCTAGTCTGCAAGTCTTTCTCCTATCTTTTGCGATTTTCTGAACCTCATTGACCAATGATCAATGAATCAGGGGTGGGAAATAGATTACTAATCCCACCACCTCCTCCAATTTGACTTGACTTAGGAGGAATGACATCCACCACAGTGGTTCAAAATATAGTGAGTTATTCATTAACTGGGTTTGCCTTTTATTTTTGTTCAGTTTCCAGTCTCCACCCTTTTCAGCTTGTTCTCTAGATAGACGGCAGGATTTTTGTCTGAGGGCCTGCCATACCTCTGCCATGACCTGGTGTCAAACAGCATGCCATTGTTTATTGCATTGTTCACAGGCATTTTTTACCAGCCATCTTCAGAGGTCTGTCAGTTTAGTGGTTCCTATCACTTCCACTACAGTGGCCTTCCAAATTCCCATATCCAATAATTGTCCCCCAAAGGCCCATAATCCCATTTCCTGCCCCATCAGGATATTTGGGTAAGGTATTTCTTAGCCCTCTCAGTTTATGGGGTGCCCAAAGGATAATTCTGCGTTGGCATGACTCTTATCTTTTTTGAAGCAGTTCAATAAATTTTATCCCTCTTGCTTTCCCACTTTATTCCTTTCTGATCTGCCTCCTTTCTCATTCTAAACTCTATTTCTTTACTTATTAGATAGGTTTTCCTCCTTTGCAAATTTTATTCACCTTCCTTTTTAAAATCTCCCACTGACTTCTCGATTCGATTATTTTACCACCACCCCTTCTTCCTCGGGGGGCAGTCATCACATTCCGCCCAACCCCGATTCTGGACTTGTTTTTCACCTAATCCTATTTCTTCTGGTACTTAGTTCACTTAATCTCTCACGCTCACGAATTAACCATAAATCCATATCCTCTCTCCTCCATTCACCTCTTCCTGTCCCCTGTCTCTGCCTCTTCCCTTCCCCGGTTCGTCTTGAGCACCCGGCCTTCTATACCTTCATCTCCCTTCTTCTTTACCCCTTGCTGTTAACTGCTGCAACATATTTTTGCCTTTCCTTCTGTTTTTCTCATCCCATCATACACATACTTTATGAGCCTCTGTTAACAATTGATTTAATGGTTTGTCATTCCCAATCCTCCAACTTTTTCCAGTTTCTTTCTATATCTGGCCAGACTTGGTTACGAAATTAACCTTTAGTAACTGCTTGACCTGCGTCTGCTCTGCTACCCCGGAGCATGCAACCCCTTTTCCCAGATCTTTATTCCTGCTTGTCTGACCATCTGTCTTTCTTCTGAAGTAAATAAAACTTCCCATTATTGACATCATTGTCTGCCAAACTCCTTTTTTTCCCCCTAAGGCACACATTAATTTATTACCCTTTCTCCAACCAGAATGTTTATCTAAACAAACCATAACAGCTGCTTGTTGTTCAGCAATTAACTTATTTCTAATTTTTGTTCAAACCATTTCCGTACACTTCCGAAATTCCAATTCTAGTTTAAATACACATGACTAACAATTTTCCAAATTAACTTTAACTGAAATAGAAATCAAACAAGCCAAGCAACCTACATTTTCCAACTTTCCCCTTTTAAGGTGCGATGATACAAAGCGTCGTCCGTTACCCTTACAGCTGTTCGTCAACATCCCCCATTGCTTAAAAATTTCTTAAAGGAACACACACACCTACCCTTACAGCATGTGGCCTACAGCAAACAAACCTATCACATATAACAAACTTTCCTCATTCATACAAAACCGGTTTTTACACACACATCACATTAGTTCCATTCTTAATTCCTCAATGAGATTGTGTGAAACAACTCAATATTTCTTTCATAGAAACATAGAAACATAGAAATTAGGTGCAGGAGCCAGGCCATTCAGCCCTTCGAGCCTGCACCGCCATTCAATATGATCATGGCTGATTTTTCCAACTCAGTATCCTGTACCTGCCTTCTCTCCATAACCCCTGATCCCTTCAGCACAAGGCTACATCCAACTCCCTCTTAAATATGGCCAACGAACTGGCCTCAACTACTTTCTGTGGCAGAGAATTGCACAGATTTCACCACTGTGTGCATTTTTCCTCACTCTGATCCTAAAAAACTTCCCCCTTATCCTTAAACTGTGACCCCCTTGTTCTGGATTTCCCCAACATCGGGAACAATATTCCTGCATTTAGCCTGTCCAACCCCTTAAGAATTTTGTAAGTCTCTATGAGA
This sequence comes from Okamejei kenojei, assembly GCA_035221665.1. Classification (NCBI taxonomy): domain Eukaryota; kingdom Metazoa; phylum Chordata; class Chondrichthyes; order Rajiformes; family Rajidae; genus Okamejei; species Okamejei kenojei. The sequence goes on from JAVHYY010001012.1 coordinate 3,203, forward strand.
TCACCCCTCATTCCTTCTAAATTCCAGCGAGTACAAGCCGAGTCTATCCAGTCTTTCTTCATATGGAAGTCGTGCCATCCCAGGAATCAGTCTGGTGAACTCCCTCTATGGCAAGAATGTCTTTCCTCAGATTAGGAGACCAAAACTGTACGCAATACTCAGGTGTGGCCTCACCAAGACCCTGCACAACTGCAGTAGAAACGTCCTTGCTCTTGTACTCAAATCCTTTTGCTATGAATGCCAACATACCATTCGCTTTCTTCACAGCCTGCTGCACCTGCATGCCTACTTTCAATGATTGGTGTACCATGACACCCAGGTCTTGAATTTGCTTCTCCTTTCTTTTACCCCCGGGGCTTCCTTCTCCCCAATATTGCCACATTTGCCCCAATGGACTATCAGGCAGAATGTGCGGCTCTTCACCAGTGTGAGCCTTGTCCTGTTTCCCCCCGGACTCTTACTTTTCCCGTTCCGGTTTCGCATTGTCTTGTCGTACTATTCCCGTCCGACAAACCCCGGTCGCCCCGGCAATACTTAATAGTCAGTTTTCTTACCTGGGTCTTGTGCACAAGAATCGCTCGACCGTTCCTTATTTATTTACCTTACACTCCCTCTTGCTTCCTGAGTCTTTTGCCCGAATTTCACTCGCTCAAACCGCTGATGGCAAGCAAGGAGATCAGAGACTGCTGAAATCAGCAGGGTGCACCTTCCCTTCCTTCTTTGCCTCCACCGAGCAGCCGGAGTGGTGATCACGGACGAGCCCCCAGATTGTGAGATATGCAATGTGCTCACAATCACAACACAAAGACTAAATCTTGGAAGCAAGAGATTCTTTATTTTCGAGTCTGCAAGAATCGGGGTGCCATCTCCAAGTTGAGACACACACCAAAGTCTTCTGAGTCATCCCCCTTTATACACACAATTCTACATCCATCCTCCCCTCCTTGGACCCGCTCCAATCAGACACTGAGGTGGACAACCTGTAGGTACTTCCCCCAGTGCCTCCCACATCATACATCGCATGTTCATGGTAATGAGCAGTTTCTTGACCAGGGGTGTGTTGTAATATTCATTTATTTTATTAAGCATGCTCAGTTGTTCAAGACTTATCCTAGTTTTACTCACCTCCAAGTGAACTCTCCCAGTCCTCCTATATCAGCACTAAGGCTAAGCTATAGTGACAAGGGTCCCATCTATCACCCCATTCTAACTGATAGGGAGATATCTGACATCACTCCCTTCTACCGCTATACAATGCTATCACTTCTTACTCAAGGATGGGTCTGGTAACTTTTATACACAGCTGTGTCAGAACACTCTCCCTGGCCCCTATCGGTTTGAATCCTCTTTAAAGCCCCTTACAATAGTGGGGTTTAATAGTAAGATTAAACGAGAACTCACCTGTTCGAAGTTTGATCGTTATTTTACGAGGAGTTTACGATGAGGGATTACGTGAAGAGCCCGCCTCACGCTGGTAACGGCATACTTCAAAGCAACGGCATGAAAAACACAGAACACCAAAGCCGGAGTAACATAGTAAGGCTCATAAAAAGACTTAGAACCACCATTTGATCATTTATTTTACGAGGGTGGGAGTGGAGGGCACATAATCCCTCATCGTAACTCTCGTAAAATAACGATCAAACTTCGAAACAGTATGTGAGTTCTCGTTTAATCTTACTATTTTACTTCGGAGTCACTGTGAGTGACATACGTGAAGAGTTTTAAAGCTTTCTGTGTTTTTTATGTCGTAGAATTAATCCGTACGACAGTCCGGCTAAACTAAGTAAACACATACATGAGAAAACAGACAAATGTTAGATCTTTTCACAATTAAATTTTTTAATGGTTTGAAAAGACCATTATAATACCCTCCTTATATTTGAGGGAAAAAATGATTACAAGTGACAAAAGCTATCAGTGACTACACAATACTGATTATAGCAATTAATAGCAAACAAAGCAGGTGATTATAGTGCTCCCAACAACCGCGTGTCCAAAGCTTGTCATAGTGTGAAACAGGTTTGTTGTAGATCTTTGAAAAAGTTTCTTCTTTACTCCACCCTGCGATTTTAAAATATGCTCGAGAGGCACGTCCCGCCCCTTCGCCGCGGACGTAGCTGCCGCCCTGGTGGAGTGAGATTTGAAGACAATCAGTGTCTACTCCCGCTAAAAACCAACACCTGTTTCAACCATTTTGAGATAGTTTGAACTGAAGCTTTTGTGTGTGGCTTTTTGTGCGTAAGCAGCAATGTCTTTTCGTTTCCTCGAAAAGTGTCCGTAACTTTAATATATTGGTTCAAATGTCTAACCACACACAAAGCAGGCTCAATATGAAAAGCTTGAAAGGTTACCTTTGTTCCAGATCTCCCTGGTCTACTTTGTTTGATCAGATCGTAAACATAGAATACAACGTTATCTGTAGTCACATGCATACAGTCTAAACGCAACATTTGTAAAGTTTGCACTCTTTGGGGCTGAGACCAGTGACATTAACATGACCAATTTCAATGTTAACCTATCCAATGGCAAACCCTTCAATTGGCGTCCATTCTCTAAGTAGGCAAGTACTATGCTCACATCCCAAATCTCTGTATATCTAGGTTTTGTGCGGCGGATTCATGTGAAAAATTCCTTTCATGAATCGTGATATTAATGGATGCGACCCAATTGATTTCTCACCAGTCATAAGTCCTAAATAGGACGACAAGGCACTGCGTGCAGTGTTAATGGCACTGTAACTTAAATGTTGCCCAAAGTGCAAATTGGCAAGGAATTCCAAAACATGAGTAACATTCACAGAATCATCAGAAATATTTGACTGTGTGCAAAATTCTTCCCATTTCTTAATATGTGTCATATATTGTTTCTGTGTGCTATCTCGCCATGATGCGCCAATAACTGTCAAAGTTTGGTCCGACAATCCCAGTTCCTGTAGTGGTCTGGTCAAAACCTGCAGATTAACAAATTCATATATGCATATAATGGGTAACCTTCATTTGTTACTGGATTAGTCAAAGATATCACTACAGTTAGGAATCTGCATATACGGTTCTTTAATCATATTCAGCATAACTGGGAACCAAGGTTGAGTTGGCCAATTTGGCACTACCAACAATCGGAAGCTGAAATCTTGCTCTATTTTCTTCAAGCCATCTCTGGATCAGAGCAAATGGTGGAAAAGCATAAAAGAACATTTTTCCCCAGTGTAATGAAAATGCATCTACTGCAACTGCGTCCGGATCGTGTTCCCAAGGACACATAATGAGGCAATTGATGATTAAGCCTGGATGCAATACAAATCAATTTTCTGGCAACCCCAAATTCGTCTAACAATATTCTTAAATATTGCTGGCTTAAGCATCCATTCCGTATTATCTTTAAAAATCCTGGACCTTTCATCTGCTACCACATTGTCTTTACCTGGAATATAGCTTGCTGAAATCCATATCTGCGCGAGCAATACACCTATTGCCATATCTCATTGACCCAGATAATCACATCACATGATACTGATCTAACTCCCCCCATGTGATTAATGTAAACCACAGCCCGTTTTATTGTCTAATTGTTATTAAACACATGCAGACCTTGTTTAGCACAACAAATTATGCTTTTTAAGCCCATAAAAGGCCCCCAATAATTCCAAATAGTTTAATACCATACTCTTGGAGATAAACACTTGTTCTTCAGTTTTTCCATCTACCTCCGCAACTGGAGGATAAATCTGTGGCCCCCCCCATCCGAGAGCACTTGCATCTGTTTGTAAAAACCATTTCAGGCTGTTTAATCATGATCTTCTTAGCAGCTTGTGGGACATTTTTCAACCCACCATTGCAATTCCAATACTGCTTTCCTTGTTAATTGCATAGGCCTGTTCAAAGTGACCTTGCCTTATCTTTAAGAGCCCTTAACTTTGTCCCTTTGAAGATTTTGATAATGTAATGGCCCAAATTCCACTGCCGGAAAATGCTGCCACCAGTGTACCAATGACTTTTGCCACTTCTCGGATGGAGGGATAAGGTTTGTGAATGAGATAATTACACATTTGCAAAATATCATTTGTCTTCTTTGCTGGCAAAGTAACTAACATAGTCACTGAGTTAATTACAAACCCCAGAAAATCAATTGATTGAACTGGCTGCAGCTGGGATTTAATTGGATGAATTAAGAATCCAAGCTCTTTAAACAAAGCTTTAGTAACTGAAATTGAGTGCTCAGCTGACTCTTGACTATCGTTAATAATCAGAATATCATCCAGATAAGCCATTACAATGTGTTTCTGTGCTCTTAATTGAGCTAAAACTGGTTTCAAACAGTTTTGTAAAGAGTCTAGGAGCCGAACTTAGTCCATTTGGTAAAGCTTTGAACTGCCATAATTGCCCTGCCAATAAAACTTTAAGTATCTCCGAAAAAGATGATGAATTTGGTACAGAATAAAATAGGCGTCTTTCAAATCAATCTTAGCCATATAAGAACCTGCTGAAATCAAATATTTTGCAGTATTGAATGATCTCCATCCATCTTAAAATGTTTGTATTTCTACAAAACTTATTTAGATCTGTAAGGTCTAGAATAATTCTACAACACCATCTTTCTTATCTCTGCGAAATATATTAGAGACAAATTGATGCTTATGTTCACAAGTTTTTTCAATTACCCCTTTTTCGGATAATTTGTCAATTTCCACATTAAATCTCCATTCTTTCTTCTGGAGAAAACACATAAGCATAAGCAGGTTTATTCTGTACAGGAGGATTGACCCCTTCTTTAAAATAATAATAGCTCCTGAAACTGCTTGTAATATAAATCGATCAGAAGTAATATTAAGCCAGGCATTATAAAATTTTTGCAATTCTCCCTCCAACTGGAGATTCATCCACAGTTTCTTTAAGGATAGAAGTCTTTTTAATACCTCTCCATAGGAGCGTGATGGTCTCCTCTTTCCCGAATGCAGGGAAGCAGTGGCCTGTGCAGCACGATAATACTTTCGTGACAAATTTCTGCCTCTATAACGAAAATCAAAACCCCTTCGGGCCGAAAACCCTTTTCTTTGTCCAGAGACAAAAGGCTTAATAGTGCTAAAATATTTAGCGTCTTCTTCATCCAACTGTTTTCAGTTGTTTCGGCAGATTTTCTCCAAACAAATACCAGAGCTTGAACTCCACTTTCTTGACACAGGCTTGCATATCTAGGGTGAAATATGGGCCGAATCGCCATTTTCCTCATGCAATTGATCTCATAAAACGAATTGCACAATAAGCCCAAAGTATCTTTTTGAATCTTAGTCCATTTCCAGATTCTCCATTTGCCTGCCAAATGCCGTGATGGCAGCCGAAAAATAATTTTAGCACCTTTTGAAATTTCACTTCTTGGGCTCTCATACTTGGAGTCATAGACGCCCATACCATCGGATTCACCGTAGGCACTTCCAATGAGGCACAATTGCCCTGGTGCTTTATATAATTCTGATAATTCATTCATCACAGTATTATGAAGCTGGTGAGATAGATACCATATAATTTATATTGGCAGCTAGGCTTTCTTCCATAGCCTCACCACTTCCTTCGGGTATAGCAAAACCTTGTGCTATCCCAGGCAGATCAAGCCTTTTCTTTTTACTTTGTGGCGTGCTTTCAAAAGCCATTTCAACTTCAGCAGGGTCTGCCTTCTGCAGCCCTAATTCCATCGGGGATATTATCCCATGAGACTTCTTCCAGCCCAAATCGTGGGTCTGGAGTATCATATTCCCAACTTGGCCCACAGCCATATTTCATCATATTCAAACCCCTCAGGGATTTTTTTGGGATTCATGAGGGTACTGTGACCCTTGTCTCATAATAGTTTGGAGAACTTTCTCCATATGCTCCATTTTTAGCCACATAGTTTTATTATCTGGAGGTCTTTCAAATTCAGAATCATCGAAACCACGGGCCTCACAGTTTTCTTTTTGCATTTCTTAGGAGCATTTTCCTCCGTGGTTATAATTTCCGGAGAATCTGGAAATTCTATATCGGGTAAATCAGTGGCCAACGGTATCGGAACCGGGTCCACTTCTAGCTTCGCGTCCCGTATATTTTTACTTTCACCCCGGGAGGCTCTCTTCACCCGCGAAACCTTCTTTCCCGATTTCTCCATTTTGTTAAAATTTATCTTGTGCTCAATCAGCACGTTAACGTCTAAATTTTTACTTTTAGTTTCGCTGCTGGAACCATCCAGCGTAACTTCAAAAACCGCGCCGATGTAACTTCACTTACCTGCGGGCCGTTCCGACCGCTGCGAGGAGCTGCTCCTTACCGCAGCTCCTCCTTTCGCCGTCAGCGTTGACGTCATGCCGTTACCAGCGTGAGGCGGGTTCTTCACGTAGTCACTCACGTGACTCCGAAGTAAAATATACTAGCTGAAACTTTATCCCTCACATCCATCAATGAAGGTTTAAAAGTAATGGTGTTTACAATTGGAAGAGCTAGTGGTATACTCTGTAATTTTAATGTTTTTTTTAATTGTTTCCAAATACGTATACCACTTTCTATTATTGGGTTTCCTCTATAAATGTTCTTATGTATTTTACTGTTAGCAAATAAAATCGAGCTAATTTGGAAAGGTGAACAGTCTTCCTTTTCCATTTTTAACCAATTTGGTTGTTTATCTAGTTCTTCCAACCATATTTTTTGTATTAACTGCCCAATAATAAAACATAAAATTAGGCAATGCAAAACCTCCATTCATTTTTGATTTACATAGATGTTTTTTAATTATTCTATGGTTCTTATAATCCCAAATAGAACTGGTAACTATAGAGTCCACTTTCTTAAAAACAAATTTAGGAAGATATTTCGGGATCATTTGAAACAAGTATAATAATGCGGAAGACAAATCATTTTTATCACATTAATCTTACCTAGCACTGAAATAGGTAATGTTTTCCAATATAAGATATTCTTAAGTAGTTTATTCAATAAGGGTGGGAAATTAGATTTGAATAAAGAATCATCTTTTTGTTACATAAATTCCAAGATATTTGATTTTTTCATTTGCTATCTTAAAAGGATATTGTTGTAATATATGTAAGTTATTTCCCATTATTGGCATAAGTTCACTTTTATTCCAATTAATTCTATATCCTGAAAAATGAGTTATTATATCTAATAAGTTAGGAATACTAATTTCCGGCTTTGTGATATAAAGTAATACATCATCTGCGTATAAAGAGATTTTATTTTCAGTTTGTTTAGTTTCATACCCATATATTTCACGATGCAATCTCACGGATTTTGCTAGTGGTTCTATTGCAAGTGCAAACAGTAGTGGAGATAAAGGGCAACCTTGTCTGCATCCTCGGAATAAGTTAAATTTAGTTGTTAACATTTGGTTTATTAATATTCCATCTGTTGGCTTGGTATATAGTAATTTAATCCACGTTATAAACTTCTCTCCCAACTGAAAAGATTCCATAACCGAAAATAAATAAGACCATTCAATCTGATCAAAAGCTTTCTCTGCGTCCAACGAAATAATTGATAAATCCTTATTAATGTTTCTTTTCGAGTATATTAATATTAAATAATCTTCTCAGGTTGTTTGAGGAGTATCGTTTTGGTATAAATCCTGTTTGATCTGAATCAATTAGTTTATTAATCACTGTGTTTAGTCTTTGTGCTAGTATTTTGGTTAATATTTTGTGATCAGTATTTAAAAGAGATATAGCTCTATATGGCCCTGGATCATCCAGATTTTTATCTAATTTAGGTATGAGGGTTATAATAGATTCATTTAATGTTTCTGGTAATTTCTGTTGTGCATAAATATGTTCATATAGTGTCTTCAAACGTGGAGCTATCGTATCATAAAATATTTTATAACATTCTGATCCAATACCATCTGGTCCTGGAGTTTTACCATTTTTTAATGATCTAATAGCTTCTTCAATTTCTTTAGTAGTATTTCAACGTTTAACAATTCTCTATCTTCTAAATCCAGTCCTTTTAGATTACAAATTTTTAAGAATGTTTCTACTCCTATCCGATTTTCTTTCGTTTTGGCTGAATATAATTTTTTATAATATTGCAAAAATCTCTCGTTTATATCTTTAGTTTGTACTAGTAATTCCCCTTTATCTGATTTAATCTATAGATTAATTTTTCTCCTTCCAATTTTCGTAATTGACGAGCCAATAATTTATGTGGTTTGTCTCCAAATTCAAATTGTATTTGTTTAGTATATTGGTATTGTTTTACAACTTGGTTTGATTGTATTTTATTTAATTTAATCCGACCGGTAAGGATAAAAATCTAGCGCGGGGCTTGTTTTTCCAGAGGCTTACCAAAATCCATAACATTCCATTTGGCGAAGTGGTTTTTTTTTTGAGGAAGCCGCTGATTGGTGGAAGAGGACCCGAGGAAGCAGCTGATTGGGTGCAACCCCGGGTTTACAATTTTACATTTCTGCCTTTCTGGGAGTTAGGGATTCTGGGAGTTAAGGATTCAGTATTTAGTAGTAAAGTTTAAAGGATAAGTTTTTGTGTTTTTTTATACAGTGTAATTTGGGAGTAAGGTATGGCAGTAGAGATTGGCCCCGTGGTTTGTTCAGCCTGCAACATGTGGGAGATCAGGGAGATGGTCGGTGTCCCTGGTGACTACGTTTGCAGGAAGTGTGTCCAACTGCAGCTCCTGGCAGACCGCATTGAACGATTGGAAACTGCGGCTGGATTCATACTGGAGCATCCACGATGCGGAGAAAGTCGTGGATAGCACGTACAGTGAGTTGGTCACACCGCAGGCAAAAGGTAAGAGGACAAGAAGGGAACGGGTGGCCAATAGCCAGCAAAGCAGTAGGCAGGTAGTGCAGGAGTCCCCTGCGGTCATCTCCCTCCTAAACAGGTATACCATTTTGGATACTGTTGAGGGAGATGGCTCATCAGGGGAATGTAGCAGCAGCCAGGTTCATGGCACCATGGGTGGCTCTGCAGCACACTGAGGGGGGAAAAAAAGAGGGGAAGGGCAATAGTAATAGGGGATTCAATTGTCAGGGGAATAGATAGGCGTTTCTGCGGCCCGCAAACGAGACTCCAGGATGGTATGTTGCCTCCCTGGTGCAAAGGTCAGGGATGTCACTGAACGGCTGCAGAACATTCTGGAGGGGGAGGGTGAACAGCCAGTTGTCGTGGTGCATGTGCCATACCCGGGCTATGGCACCAACGATATAGGTAAAAAAAGGGATGAGGTCCTACAAGGTGAATTTAGGGAGCTAGGAGATAAACTTTAAAAGTAGGACCTCAAAGGTAGTAATCTCCGGATTACTACCAGTACCACGGGCCAGTCAGAGTAGAAATAGGAGGATAATGCAAATGAATACGTGGCTTGAAAAGTGGTGCAAGGGGGAGGGATTCAAATTTTTAGGGCACTGGGACCAGTTCTGGGGGAGGTGGGACCGGTACAAACAGGACGGTTTGCACCTGGAATGGAATGGAACCAATGTTTCTTGGGGGAGTGTTTGCTAGTGCTGTCGGGGAGGATTTAAACTAATGTGGCAGGGGGATGGGTACAAGAGCAGAGAGGCAGGAGGGTGTAAAATGATGGTAGAAGCATTAGGTAGCAAGGTGAAAAGTAAAAGTGGCAGGCAGACAAAACCAGGGCAAAAATCAAAAAGGGCCACTTTTCAGCAAAATTGTATAAGGGGTAAGTGCATTGTAAAGACAAGCCTGGAGGCTTTGTGTCTCAATGCAAGGAGTATTCGTAATAAGGTGGACGAGTTGAACGTGCAGATAGATATTAATGATTATGATATAGTTGGGATCACGGAGACATGGCTCCAGGGTGACGTAGGCTGGGAGCTGAACATCCAGGGATATTCAATATTCAGGAGGGATAGAGAGAAAGGAAAAGGAGGTGGGGTAGCGTTGCTGGTTAGAGAGGAGATTAACGCAATGGAAAGGAAGGACATTAGCTTGGAGGATGTGGAATCGGTATGGGTAGAGCTACAAAACACTAAGGGGCAGAAAACGCTGGTGGGTGTTGTGTGTACAGGCCACCTAACAGTAGCAGAGAAGTTGGGGATGGTATCAAACAGGAAATTAGAAATGCGTGCGACAAAGGCAAAACAGTTATAATGGGTGACTTCAATCTACATATAGATTGGGTTAATCAAATTGGCAGGGGTGCTGAGGAAGAGGATTTTTTGGAATGTATGCGGGATAGTTATCTAAAATCAACATGTAGAGGAACCAACGAGAGAGCAGGCTATTTTAGACTGGGTTTTGAGTAATGAGGAAGGGGTAATTAGCCGTCTTGTTGTAACGTGCCCTTGGGCAAGAGTGACCATAATATGGTTGAGTTCTTCATTAGGATGGAGAGTGACATTGTTAATTCAGAAACAATGGTTCTGAACTTAAAGAAAGGTAACTTTGAGGGTATGAGACGTGAATTGGCCAAGATTGACTGGCAGTTAATCCTAAAAGGGTTGACGGTGGATATACAATGGAAGACATTTAAAGACTGCATGGATGAACTACAAAAATTGTTCATCCCAGTTTGGCAAAAGAATAAATCGGGGAAGGTAGTGCATCCGTGGATAACAAGGGAAATTAGGGATAGTATCAAAGCAAAGGATGATGCGTACAAAGTAGCCAGAAAAAGCAGCATACCAGAGGACTGGGAGAAATTCAGAGACCAGCAGAGGAGGACAAAGGGCTTAATTAGGAAAGGAAAAATAGATTATGAAAGAAAACTGGCAGGGAACATAAAAACTGACTGCAAAAGTTTTTATAGATATGTGAAGAGAAAGACGTTAGTTAAAACAATGTAGGTCCCTTGCAGTCAGAAACAGTGAGTTGATCATGGGGAACAAGGATATGGCGGACCAATTGAATAACTACTTTGGTTCCGTCTTCACTAAGGAAGACATAAATAATCTTCCTGAAATAGCAGGGACTGTGGGTCAAAGGAGGAATTGAGTGAAATCCAGGTCAGTCGGGAAGTGGTGTTGGGTAAAATTGAATAGATTAAAGGCCGATAAATCCCCAGGGCCAGATAGGCTGCATCCCAGAGTACTTAAGGAAGTAGCTCAGGAATAGTGGATGCATTAGTGATAATCTTTCAAAACTCTTTAGATTCTGGAGTAGTTCCTGAGGATTGGCGGGTAGCAAATGTAACCCCTCTTTTTAAGAAGGGAGGGAGAGAGAAAACGGGGAATTACAGACCAGTTAGTCTAACATCGGTAGTGGGGAAACTGCTAGAGTCAGTTATTAAAGATGGGATAGCAGCACATTTGGAAAGTGGTGAAATCATTGGACAAAGTCAGCATGGATTTACAAAAGGTAAATCATGTCTGACGAATCTTGTGGAATTTTTCGAGGATGTAACTAGTAGCGTGGATAAGGGAGAACCAGTGGATGTGGTATATCTGGACTTCCAGAAGGCTTTCGGCAAGGTCCCACATAAGAGATTAGTATACAAACTTAAAGCATACGGTATTAGGGGTTCAGTATTGATGTGGATAGAGAACTGGCTGGCAAACAGGAAGCAAAGAGTAGGAGTAAACGGGTCCTTTTCACAATGGCAGGCAGTAACTAGTGGGGTACCGCAGGGCTCAGTGCTGGGACCCCAGCTATTTACAATATATATTAATGATCTGGATGAGGGAATTGAAGGCAATATCTCCAAGTTTGCGGATGACACTAAGCTGGGGGCAGTGTTCGCTGTGAGGAGGATGCTAGGAGACTGCAAGGTGACTTGGATAGGCTGGGTGAGTGGGCAAATGTTTGGCAGATGCAGTATAATGTGGATAAATGTGAGGTTATCCACTTTCGTGGCAAAAACAGGAAAGCAGACTATTATTTAAATGGTGGCCGATTAGGAAAAGGGGAGATGCAGCGAGACCTGGGTGTCATGGTACACCAGTCATTGAAAGTAGGCATGCAGGTGCAGCAGGCAGTGAAAAAAGCGAATGGTATGTTAGCTTTCATAGCAAAAGGATTTGAGTACAGGAGCAGGGAGGTTCTACTTCAGTTTGTACAGGGGCCTTGGTGAGACCACACCTGGAGTATTGCGTACAGTTTTGGTCTCCAAATCTGAGGAAGGACATTATTGCCATAGAGGGAGTGCAGAGAAGGTTCACCAGACTGATTCCGGGGATGTCAGGACTGTCTTATGAAGAAAGACTGGATAGACTCGGTTTATACTCTCTAGAATTTAGGAGATTGAGAGGGGATCTTATAGAAACTTACAAAATTCTTAAGGGGTTGGACAGGCTAGATGCAGGAAGATTGTTCCCGATGTTGGGGAAGTCCAGGACAAGGGGTCACAGCTTAAGGATAAGGGGGAAATCCTTTAAGACCGAGATGAGAAATACTTTTTTCACACAGAGAGTGGTGAGTCTCTGGAACTCTCTGCCACAGAGGGTAGTTGAGGCCAGTTCATTGGCTATATTTAAGAGTGAGTTTGATGTGGCCCTTGTGGCTAAGGGGATCAGAGGGTATGGAGAGAAGGCAGGTACGGAATACTGAGTTGGATGATCAGCCATGATCATATTGAATGGCGGTGCAGGCTCGAAGGGCTGAATGGCCTACTCCTGCACATAATTTCTATGTTTCTATGTTTCTATTTTAATTTATATTTCAATGCAAATATTTTAATATGTTGTATCAAGATTAACAGCGTTCTCTGTGTCTAATTGGTTGATCTCCCTTTCCAATGCCTGTTGTACCCTCCGATTCTCTTTATTATAAAATGCTTGAGAGGATATCATAATTCCCCGAACATACGCTTTAAAAGTTTCCCATAATAGGGACGAAGATATTTCTGATGTATCGTTATTTCAAAGAAAATCTTGATCTGTTTTGTGATATATTCTTGAGTTATTTTGTCTTTTAAAATTTGTGGGTTAAATCTCCATTGTCCTTGTTTTTCCATTTTACCAGTTATTTTCATCATAAAAGTTAAAGGTGCATGATCTGAAATTATAATATTGTGATATTTTGAATTATACGTAAGTGGAATTAGTTTTAAATCTACCAGAAAATAATCTATTCTTGAATAAGTTTTATGCACAGGTGAGTAAAATGAGTATTCTCGTCCTTTTGGATTGTGCAATCTCCAAACATCTTTAATATTACTAGTATCTATATATGCATTTATTAACTCACTGGAATGCAATTTAAGTTTCCGTTGTTTTGATGATCTATCCAAATAAGGATCTAGTGTACAATTTAAATCTCCTCCAATTATTAGATTGTGTTGTGATAATTCCGGGATGGTATTAAATATATTTTTTAAAAACACCGGGCTATCAAAATTCGGGCCATATACATTGACAAAAATCATTGTTTGTGTATATAATTCTCCTATTACAATAATATATCTACCGTCACTATCAGTTATTGTTGAAGTATGTTTAAATGCAGTGCCTTTACGAATTAATATTGCTGCACCTCTAGATTTGTGTGTGAAAGAAGAATGATAGACTTTATCAATCCATTTAGCCTTTAATCTATGTTCTGCCTCTTTTTTTAAAATGTGTCTCTTGGATAAATGCCACATCTATTTTAATTGCTCTTAAATGTGCTAATACTTTACCTCTCTTAATTGGTTCGTTAATACCTTTAACATTCCAACTACAAAACGTTATTACATTATTCCCCATATTCGTATGTAAGTATTGCATCTTTTATCTAAAGGGATATATAATAGAGCAAATGGTTCAGTTCGACATACCCGACTTTACACCTGAACTTTGAATAGATGAATTTCAAGACCCTTGAGACCCATATATATCTCCTTTGCATTAATTTATAATTCCACTCAAATTTAAAATAATAATAACAAGAAATAATATTAAAAAAGAGATAGATTAAGAGATTAGTAGGGTGCACAAAGAAAGAAAAAACTACATCTAGTATTGGTGTAGTTAGTGTTAGCCATACTATCATGGCTAGCAATCTAAAGACTTCCGTAGTGAATGTTAGATACTTATCCATCTCCATGATTCACTAAAATTATTATTCCATAAAAAATATTTAAACCGGGGGTATTAAACTATGATGTGTACAAAGTTCATAGTCAAGTATATACTAATATATATACTTAATGCTTATTACAAACTATAATAATAAGAGTATATAAAAAAAACAAATTATAGAAAAAATAAAAAAAATAAAAAATAAATAAAAAGTACCAGGGGGGACAAATGAAGTCAAAGTTTATATTTTGTATATTTATATTTACTATTTACTTAATTCTAGGTTAATTCGGCTATAATTAATTATGAATCAATAATTAGTAGTTATTAGCTCTAATTAATAATGATACCAGTGTATTAATTTTAATATATGTTTATACATGTTAATATATGTAATTATTAATATTAGTAGTGTTAGTATTCTAATTATTAGTATCCATGGAATAGTCTTCGATCTGTATCTCCTCGAGTCTCCCATCCGCCTCCTTCTCCGTCTTCTTTAGATGAAACAAGTCCATAGTCTATTGCAATAAACCATATAACCATATAACCATATAACAATTACAGCACGGAGACAGGCCCTCTCGGCCCTTCCAGTCCGTGCCGACCATTTGTTTTCCCCTAGTCCCATCTACCTGCACTCAGACCTGATCGATCCTGCCTCCACCACCTCTGCTGGAAGCTGATTCCACACAGCCACCACCCTCTGAGTAAAGAAGTTCCCCCTCACGTTACCCTAAACTTCTGTCCCTTAATTCTCATGTCATGCCCTCTTGTTTGAATCTTCCCTACCCTCAATGGAAAAGCTTATCCACGTCAACTCTGTCTATCCCTTTCATCATTTTAAATACCTCAATCAAGTCCCCCCTTAACCTTCTGCGCTCCAAAGAATAAAGACCTAACTTGTTCAACCTTTCTCTGTAACACAGTTGCTGGAACCCTGGCAACATTCTAGTAAATCTCCTCTGTACTCTCTCTATTTTGTTGACATCCTTCCTATAACTAGGCGACCAAAATTGTACACCATACTCCAGAAATTGGTCTTACCAATGCCTTGTACAATTTTTAACATTACTTCCCTACTCCTATATTCAATGCTCTGATTTATAAAGGCCAGCACACCAAAGGCTTTCTTTACCACCCTATCTACATGCGATTCCACCTTCAGGGAACTATGCACAGTTATTCCTAGATCCCCTCTGTTCCATAGCATTCCTCAATTCCCTACCATTTACCATGTACGTCCTATTTTGATTTGTCCTGCCAAGATGTAGCACTTCACACTTATCAGCATTAAACTCCATCTGCCATCTTGCAGCCCACTTTTCCAAATGGCCCAAATCTCTCTGTAGACTTTGAGAATCTACTTCATTATCCACAATACCACCTATCTTAGTATCATCTGCATACTTACTTATCCAATTTTCCACCCCATCATCCAGATCATTGATGTACATGACAAACAACAGTGGACCCAACACAGATCCCTGAGGCACCCCACTGGTCACCGGCTTCCAACCTGACAAACAGCCATTCACTATTACTCTCTGACATCTCCCATTCAGCCACTGTTGAATCCATCTTGCTACTCGCCATTAACACCAAAGATTGAACCTTCTGAACCAACCTTCCATGGGGAACCTTGTCAAAGGCCTTACAGAAATCCATATAGACAACATCCACTGCTTTACCCTCATCAATTTCCCTAGTTACCGCTTCAAAAAATTCAAGAAGGTTTGTCAAACATGACCTTCCAGGCACAAATCTATGTTGACTGTTCCTGATCAGACCCTGTTTATCCAGATGCTTATATATATTATCTCTAAGTATCCTTTCCATTAATTTGCCCACCACTGACGTCAAACTAATAGGTCTATAATTGCTAGGTTTATTCTTTGAACCCTTTTTAAACAATGGAACAACATGCGCAGTACGCCAATCCTCCGGCACTATTCCCGTTTCTAATGACATTTGAAATATTTTCTGTCATAGCTCCTGCTATTTCTACACTAACTTCCCTCAATGTCCTAGGGAATATCCTGTCAGGACCCTGGAGACTTATCCACCTTTATATTTTTCAAAAGTGTCAGTACTTCCTCCTCTTTGAATCTCATAGTTTCCATAGCTACTCTACTTACTTTTTTCCCTTACCTCACAGAGTTCAATATCCTTCTCCTTGGTGAATACCGAGAAAAAGAAATTGTTCAATATCTCCCCCATCTCTTTTGGCTCTGCAGATAGCTGTCCATTCTGGTTCTCTAATGGTCCAATTTTATCCCTCGTTATCCTTTTGCTATTAATATAGCTGTAGAAACCCTTTGGATTTACTTTCACCTTTCTTGCCAAAGCAAGCTCATATCGTCTATTGCAATCTTCAACCAATCTTGAAAGTACGGTTTAATTGTTCATTTAGTTCATCTTTGAAGATTTAATTCAGTCTACCTCTCGCTCCTTAATCCCTTGGGCAAAGCTCAATGCGTCCTCTGGATTTTTAAAATAATGTTCTTCCTGGTTGTAGGTGACTCTCAGTGTGGCTGGATATCTCAGACTACTTCAGATTCTTCACTTCCCTCAAAATTCTTTTGTTCTCTTTGAACGCATTTCGTTTCTTGGAGACCTCTGCTGGATATGTCTCCGTAAATGCTGATCCAATCTTCTTCATATTTAAGATTTCTACTTTTTACAATTTTATTCATCATATCCTCCAAAACGTAATCATACAGGACTTTTACTATCATTTGTCTTGGAGGAGCATCTTGCTTTGTGTAACGTCTCATTACTCTGTGTGCTCGGGCTAGCAAAGGCTTTTGTTCCAGAGATAAAACCTTTTGTAGTAAGTTTGCAGTAAACTCACGGGTATCTTGATTCTTTTCTCTCCCTTCTCGAATACCCACGATCCTTAGGTTCTGCCTTCTCTGGCGTCCTTCCAACTCACTACACTTATCAGTAATTTTGCCCAGTAAGTCAGATAATCGTTGATGTTCTTTGACGAGTGTTTTCGTAGTCTGAGTACTTATTTCGACTAGTTCTTCAAGGTTTTTTATGGATGTTGAATATAACCATATAACCATATAACAATTACAGCACGGAAACAGGCCCTCTCGGCCCTTCCAGTCCATGCCGACCATTTGTTTTCCCCTAGTCCCATCTACCTGCACTCAGACCATATCCCTCCATCCCTTCACGTCCATATACCTATCCACTTTACTCTTAAATGTTAAAATCGATCCTGCCTCCACCACTTCTGCTGGAAGCTGATTCCACACAGCCACCACCCTCTGAGTAAAAGAAGTTCCCTCTCACGTTACCCCGAATCCTTTGTCCCTTAATTCTCATGTCATGCCCTCTTGTTTGAAACTTCCCTACCCTCAATGGGAAAAAACGTATCCACGTCAACTCTGTCTATCCCTTTCATCATTTTAAAAACCTCAATCAAGTCCCCCCTTAACCTTCTGCGCTCCAAAGAATAAAGACCTAACTTGTTCAACCTTTCTCTGTAACATAGTTTCTGGAACCCTGGCAACATTCTAGTAAATCTACTCTGTACTCATCTCTATTTTGTTGACATCCTTCCTATAACTAGGCGACCAAAATTGTACACCATACTCCAGAATTGGTCTTACCAATGCCTTGTACAATTTTAACATTACTTCCTTACTCCTATATTCAATGCTCTGATTTATAAAGACCAGCACACCAAAGGCTTTCTTTACCACCGTATCTACATGGGATTCCACCTTCAGGGAACTATGCACAGTTATTCCTAGATCCCTCTGTTCCACAGCATTCCTCAATTCCCTACCATTTACCATGTACGTCCTATTTTGATTTGTCCTGCCAAGATGTAGCACTTCACACTTATCAACATTAAACTCCATCTGCCATCTTGCAGCCCACTTTTCCAAATGGCCCAAATCTCTCTGTAGACTTTGAAAATCTAACTTCATTATCCACAACACCACCTATCTTAGTATCATCTGCATACTTACTTATCCAATTTTTCACCCCATCATCCAGATCATTGATGTACATGACAAACAACAGTGGACCCAACACAGATCCCTGAGGCACCCCACTGGTCACCGGCTTTCCAACCTGACAAACAGCCATGCACCATTACTCTCTGATATCTCCCCTTCAGCCACTGTTGAATCCATCTTGCTACTCCGCCATTAACACCCAAAGATTGAACCTTCCTAACCAACCTTCCATGGGGAAACCTTGTCAAAGGCCTTACTGAAATCCATACAGACAACATCCACTGCTTTACCCCCTCATCAATTTCCCTAGATACCGCTTCAAAAAATTCAAGAAGGTTTGTCAAACATGACCTTCCAGGCACAAATCCATGTTGACTGTTCCTGATCAGACCCTATTTATCCAGATGCTTATATATATTATCTCTAAGTATCCTTTCCATTAATTTGCCCACCACTGACGTCAAACTAATAGGTCTATAATTGCTAGGTTTATTCTTTGAAACCCTTTTTTAAACAATGGAACAACATGCGCAGTACCCAATCCTCCGGCACTATTCCGTTTCTAATGACATTTGAAAATATTTCTGTCATAGCTCCTGCTATTTCTACACTAACTTCCCTCAATGTCCTAGGGAATATCCTGTCAGGACCTGGAGACTTATCCACTTTTATATTTTTCAAAAGTGTCAGTACTTCCTCCTCTTTGAATCTCATAAGTTTCCATAGCTACTCTACTCTTTCCCCTTAACTCACCGAGTTCAATTATCCTTCTCCTTGGTGAATACCGAAGAAAAGAAATTGTTCAATATCTCCCCCATCTCTTTTGGTCTCTGCAGATAGCTGTCCATTCTGGTTCTCTAATGGTCCAATTTTATCCCTCGTTATCCTTTTGCTATTAATAATAGCTGTAGAAACCCTTTGGGTTTACTTTCACCTTTCACCTTGAATGTTCCTTAATTTCTTCCAGCACAGGTTCCATTTCGATTTCCACCTTGTTTTCAATTTTTTCATTCAACTCTTCCATTATACTTGCAAATTTATCCG
Source organism: Okamejei kenojei (assembly GCA_035221665.1). Lineage (NCBI taxonomy): Eukaryota > Metazoa > Chordata > Chondrichthyes > Rajiformes > Rajidae > Okamejei > Okamejei kenojei. The sequence goes on from JAVHYY010001012.1 coordinate 22,180, forward strand.
TCACTACTTCTGCAATTTCCTTTCGCAGCTTGTCTGATAATTCCGTAGTCGAAAGATTGATTTCAGACTTTAACTCCTTCATCTTCATCTTGATGTTTTTCCATTTCATCCCTAAAATTCATTTTTTCCATTTCCATCTTTAATTCCAACTTCATTTATTTTTTTAATTCTGCCATTTCTTGTACAAAAAAACAAATTAGTACTTCCATTTCCGATTTTTTTCCCCGATTTTTTTGACACATCTTCTAGGGACAGTGTCCTACCTGAGGCCGAGGCTTCAGTCAGGCCTTGTTCTTGTTCAGCCATTTTTCATATGTACCGGAGTTTGGATTTCTCCGGAGGTGGTCTGCGCTGTGTTGCCATTACGGATCGCACGCCTGATGACGTCACTCACGGCAGCCGGTGCAGAAACAGCAGATGCAGAAACAGCAGCAGCAGCAGGTAGGTTTTCTCCCCGTTTTCTCCCCGGTTTTTCCTCGTTTTTTCACGGAGGTGGCTGGCGTTGCCTTCTAGTCCTCCATAGCGCCACCGGAAGTCGACAGAATAAAATTTAAAGTGAAAAAGTACAATGTAGCAATGATGAGCGGGAAGCAAGAGGATTGGGTAATGTTAATGATCAACAAAAGATAACTAAAAATACAATACGGGTAGAAAAGATGAGGTACAAAGGTAAGCTAGCCAAGAATATAAAGGAGGATCGTAAAAGCTTGTTTAGGTATGTGAAGAGGAAAAAAATCGTTAAGACCAAAGTTGGACCCTTGAAGATCGAAAAAGGTGAATTAATTATGGGGAACGAGGAAATGGCAGATGAGTTGAAAAGGTACTTTGGATCTGTCTTCACTAAGGAGGACACAAACAATCTTCCTGATATAGCAGTGGCCAGAGGACATCAAGAACCATTGCAGTGAGCACTGGCTCACCCCAAGGCTGTGTCCTAAGCCCCCTGCTGTTCAGTCTGCTTACTCATGACTGTACTGCCAGACGCAGCAATAATTATATCAATGTTCGCTGATGACGCAACAGTGGTGGGTCTCATCAGTGACAACAATGATCGGCATACAGGATGGAGGTGGAGCTGCTTACAGAGTGATGCAGATCTCACATTCTCACCCTCAATGTGGAAAAGGCAAAGGAGATGGTGATCAATTTCAGGAGGTTTGGAAAACACCATCACACACCGCTGCATATTGATGGCGCTGCTGTGGAGAGGGTCAGGAGTGTGACGTTCTTGGGACTTCAAATGGCGGACGACCTGACCTCTACAACCAACACCACAGCAGTCATCAAAAGAGCACAGCAGCGGCTCCGCCCCCTCCAGAGACTAAGAAAAAGCAGGTATCCCTACTGTTCAATAACGACCAAGTACTGAAATAGTTATTAATTGATTGTTGTCATATTTAAGCTTTCCTGTTGTAAAAGGCCAATTGTAATGCATGATGGATTTGGACAACTCACATCGTGACAAGTTTTTTTTTAAACTTAAGTTGAATAGTTCACAGCTCTCGTACAAGGTTTTATAATGTAAGTTGAAGAAGTTAATCAGATAAGAAGGGACACAGTGGATGCCATTGGGGTGCCTGGCTTTTGGTAAAGAGTGAAAAACAACATATTTAGAGGTGGATGATGGTTTTGTACATTTACGTCATGCAAATTGGTTTTAATATCTGTACGTATATAAGCTGGTGTATTCTGATATTTCTTTATGTGCGCTGCTGGAGACTCAGACGTAAAACTGTTGCCTCTGGGTCTCTAGGTCCACACCCATCAGACGTTAAATTAAAGCTTGGTATGGTCTTAAGAATTTGTGCTTGTCTATCTTTTTAAGTGAACTTTTTCATTGGCGTAGTCGCGCAGGTCTCATTGGGACCACCACTGGATGACTGAGCAGAGGTTACCAGGACTGGAAAGGGAGGAATATGAGCTCCATGAGCCATTGTAACCGACTCCTAGACACTCCTGGAAACACCTCTGTTTCTTTGTCAGAAGTTGGTCTGTTCCCAGCTGACGTTCTTAGAGATAGACAAAGGTAGGACCAATTGTGAATTGCGTATGTATTTTTACATATGTATTTTGTGTATGTATTTTTAAGGAGGAATTGTGTATGTATTTTAAGAAGTAATTGAGCTAACTCTTTCTCTCTCTCTCTGTCTCTCTCTCTCTCTCTTTATTTATGTTTCCTCTCTCCCTCTATAAAGGGCTTGTCGGCCTTGTTGAGACATCCGTAGTTTGTCGGGTTGAGATTCAGGGCACGAGGTGTGCGCCTGCCTAGTTGAGACATCCGTGGATTTGCCGGGGTGAGAAATAATGGGCTCTCTCTTTCTCTCTTGCTCAATGATTAAGATGTCTGCCAGGTTGAGAAACTGGCGTCTCGCTTAACGAGTCTGACTGGTTGAGATATTTGTGGCGGTATGTTTAAGGGATAAGGAGTCTGCCAAGTTGAGAAACTAGGGTCTTGATTAGCGAGTCTGCCTGGTTGAAAAATTTGGGATTAATTGGAGTTTTTTAAGAATTGAGAAACCTCTTATTTTTTCTCTTTTTCTCTCTCTCTATCAATCTATGGGGTATACTCTGGATAACATTGAAGGAGGAACCCCAGTCCAACATACATGTTATTTGAATTCTAAGTACAAATAAGAAGTTTAGAATATTAAGTTACAAGCTGAGCAAAATGAGCATTGACCTTAGGAAATGAGAAAAGGTGGAGGGATCACCTTCTCCTGACAAAGCAAAATAGGGGAAATTGGCGGGGAAATTCGGACATAGTTAAGCATTTCCTGACTAAAGGCAGATGAAGAAAAGGAAGGGAGTAAGGACTGAGGCAGAAGAAGCAGAGAAACAGTAATAAATTCAAGATTGAGAGTTAAAACAAACCTGCCTTCAAGATTTGAATAAATTGTGGAGTCTGATTGGTTGCCACTTCAGTGGGTGTGGCCAGACTTTGAGTGATGGGAGATCTGACCAATCATGATCTGGATAATGTCCAATCGCAGCATCCAGGATCTTGACTGACAGGGAATTGGACCATCCCACCCTGCTGCCTAACATTGTTAAGATTTATGGTAGGAGAAAAAAGGCTGTAACTGGTTTTTATCTCCAACGTAATGTTCTCGTTTCAACAAGAAGACCTTCACAATTTAAGGAATTTATAAACACAATTGAGACCTAGGTCCTCCCAGAGCAATGCCTGAGCTAATAAAACACAGTGGCTTGTAAAATCTTTCTTGTAAAATTTTCTGAAACCAAGTTTTTAGTGAGAAAAAAAATGTTTTGTCTGAAAATGTGAAAGTAGATTACAAAGTGCGTCTTTGAAGAATATATAGTATGAACAGCTTTTGTAAGTGGATTTTGTACATTCATGAGTGTATTTGTGAGTTGTTCCTTTAAGAAACTGAAATGCATGGGGTCCCATGGTGTAAATATTTTTTTTAAATTCAGGTTTGGTCTTTAATACCTGTGGTTGGTGCACTTTGAAGTTATGTGGAATGTGTGTATTTGGATCATGACTTAAGATTCTAATGGTGGTTTAGTTTGAAAATAAAAATGTTGGTTTGGTGTGAAAATGCAAATGGTGGTTTGGTTTGAAAATGCAAAAGATTTGCTTTGGAAATGCAAAAGGTTTGCTTTGAAAATGCAAAAGTTAGTTTGTTTTAAGAATGGAAATGTTGGTTTGGTTTGAAAATGCAAAAAGTGGTTTGGTTTGAAAATGCAAAATGGTGGTTTGGTTTGAAAATGGAAATGGTGGTTTGGTTTGAAAATGCAAAACGTTTGCTTTCAAAATGCAAAAGGAGGTTAGGTTTGAAAATGCACAAGGTTTGCCATGAAAATGCAAAAGGTTTGCTTTGCAAATGCAAAAGGTTTGCTTTGAAAATGCAAATGTTGGTTTGGTTTGAAAAGGCAATGGTTGTTTGCTTTGAAAATGCAAATTATGTTTTGGTTTGAAAATGCAAATGGTGGTTTGGTTTGAATATTCAAATGGTGGTTTGGTTTGAAAATGCAACTGGAGTATTGGTTTGAAAATGCAAATGGTGGTTTGGCTTGCAAATGCACATGTTGGTTTGGTTTGAAAATGAAAAAGGAGGTTGGTTTGAAAATGCTAATGGTGGTTTGGTTTGGAAATGCAAAATGTGCATTGGTTTGAAAATGCAAATGGTGGTTTTTGTTTGAAAAATGCAAATGGTAGTTTGGTTTTAATCTGCAAAAGGAGATTTTGTTTGAAAATGCAAAAGGCAAAAGGAAGTTAGGTTTAAAAATTCAATTTGGTGTTTTGGTGTAATAATATTTTTATTAGAGGTAATCCATCATAACAACGGTATAACAACTTTTCAAATACACAACCAACTTATTTCAATAAGTATACGAATGTTACGAATAATTCGTATAAACTATTTTTTTAGAAAGTAGAAAAAGAAAAGAATAGATTTTAATCAATAAGAATAGTGATTAAATAATAATTTTTATTATATTGAAAGAGAAAGAGAAGAGAGAGAAATATATATATATATATGTATATATTCTTGCTATATATAATTTAATTAAAACAAAGTATTATATATATATAGTATACATCTTAATAGTGAATAACACAATTACAAATAGCGATATCAATAGAGACATGTATACAAATAAAAAAAGAGAGTTTTTTTCATCTAATCCTACCGGGTACCCATTGAGTTGTGATGCCAAGAACAGTTACCCCTTCACATATTCTGTATATGGAGACCATATCTGTTCAAAGAGTTCGTATTTGTCCATTAGGACAAATCTGATTCTTTCCAAATGCAACGTCTCCAACATTTCCACTGTCCACATTTTAATTGTGGGGGATAATGTACAATTCCAAAATTTCAGTATTATTTTTTCCCTGTTATCAAACAGTAATCCAATAAATTTATTTGGTTTACTGTTAATATTAAATTTGAATCCGGAACTCCTAATATTATTAATTTTGGATCCGGGTCCAGTTTAATTTTAAGAACTTCAGAGATAACTCTAAAGATTTCTGTCCAATATTAATTGAGTTTTATACATGTTACAAAATTATGTGTCCAAGTTCTGACATTGATCACAAATAGGAGAAATATTATGATAAATTCTATTTAATTCCGTTTTTGAATAATGTAATGTGTGTAATACCTTAAATTGTATCAATATATGTCTAGCATTTAATGAGCAACGATGTATACGTTGTAGGCTTTCTTCCCAAATTTCCTTCGTTATAGATAAACCTATTTCATTTTCCCATGTTTGTCGATATATTTCCGAAGTTAGGATTTCCCTATCCAAAATAGTATTGAATATATACACTATTAATTTTTCTGCACTTGGGTGTTTATTAAACAATTCATCTAATAATCCTGGTTTTCTATTTTTATAGTCTTGCGTATTTGACTTAATATAGTTTCTAATTTGTAAATACCTAAATATGTTAATTGACTGCAGTCCATAGATAATCCTGTAACTCTTGAAATGAAAGAAATTTGCCTTTCTTGTAAAGGTGTTCTATCCTTTTAATTCCTAAATCATTCCAGTGTCTAAACCCCTTGTCCAATACAGAGGGCCTAAACAAGGGATTATTCATAATTGGCAAACAAAGTGACAAATTATCCAGATGTCTTAACTACTTGTTTCGAATACGTCTATTGCTATGAATTATAGGGTTGTCACCATACATTTTTTTTGTACTTCCCTTGGTGCAAAAATAATCAAAACTACATCAAAAGGCAAACAGTCTTCCTTTTCCATCTTTAGCCAGCTTGGTTCATGATCTAAATTTGCCAACCAAAAATGCATATTCTTAATCTGAACTGCCCAGAAAGAATATATTAATTTGGTAGTGCGGTCCACCATTTATTTTAGATTTATATAGATGTTTTTTACTTATTCGATGGTTTTTATAGTCCCAAATAAAACTATTAACCAAAGTATCTATTTAAAAAAAAAAACATTTTAGGGAGATATAAAGGGATGGCTTGAAATAAATATAACAATTGTGATTTAAAAAAATCATTTTTATAGCATTTATTCTACCGATCATTGATATAGGTAGTGTTTTCCAATATAACATTTTTGTTTTAGTTTATTTAATAATTGATGGTAATTATATTTAAATAGACAGTTATAGGACTTACATACATTGATTCCTAGATATTTGAGTTTGTCCGTGACTATTTTAAGTGGGAATTGTTCTAATATATTTAATTTTATTCCAGTTATAGGCATAATTTCACTTTTATTCCAATTAATTCTATACCCAGAAAATGTACTAAACTTAGTTATATCATTAAATAGATTGGGAATACTAATCTCCGATTTTGTAATATAAATTAAGATGTCATCTGCGTATAGAGATATTTTATTCGTTGTAGTTTTGGTATTATATCCATATATTTCTGGTTCTGATCTAATCATTTCGGCTAATGGTTCTATTACCAGAGCAAATAGTAATGGTGATAACGGGCATCCTTGTCTACAACCCCTAAAGAGATTAAATTTTGCTGATAGCATTTGAGTTGTTAACTCTTGCAGTTGGATTCGAGTATATGATTTTTACCCATTTGGAAAATCTATCCCCCAGTTGAAATGTCTGCATTATTTTAAATAAATATGGCCATTCAACCTGGTCAAATGCTTTTTCAGCATCTAAGGATATGACAGCTAGTTCAATATCATTCACTCTTTTTTGAGTACATGATATTGAATAGACGTCTCAGATTATCTATTTCTATTATAGGATGAATAGCGTTTTGGAATAAAACCTGTTTGGTCATGATGTATTAATTTATTAATGACTAAACTTAGCCTCCGAGATAAATTTTAGTTAGTATTTTTTTGATCAGTATTTAAAAGAGCTATTGCTCTGTATGATCCAGGGTCTTCCAAATCTTTTACAGCTTTAGGGGATAGGTATAATTGTAGATTAATTTAATGATTCTGGTAACGTTCCTTGTTCATAAGCATATTTATATATTGTATGTAAGCGTGGAGAGATCAGATCATGAAACTTCTTATAAAATTCAACACTTAAGCCATCAGGGCCTGCGGCTTTTCGTTATTTAATGATCCAATTGATTCTTCAATATCTTTTGTTGATATATCAGCATTTAACAAGTCTCTACCTTCCTGATCTAAACTGTTAATATGACATTCTTGTAGGAATGTTTCCATGCCATCTGATTGTCCTGCTAGTTTAGATGAGTAAAGATTTTGATAATATTGTAAAAATGTACCATTGATATCTTTTGGTAAAGTCAATATTGTCTCCTTGTTCAGATCTAATTTTATGTATCATTTTCTCCTCATCTAATTTTCTAAGATGGCGTGCCCAGTAATTTTTGTGGTTTATCCCCAAATTCAAAGTGTACTTGTTTAGTCTGTTGAAAAAGTTTAATAATCTTATTTGAGTATATTTTATTTAGCTTATATTTTAATGATGCAATTTTATTACTTAGCCCCTTAGAAGGGGATATTGCATTTCAATATCTAATTTTTATTTCATTTTCAAACTTTTTGTTGAGTCTTTCGATTTTCCTTATTAAAGTAGGCATGTGCTGATATTATCGCACCACGCATAAATGCTTTAAATGTATCCCAAATCAGTAATTGTAAAATTCCAGGTTTGTCATTAGTTCTCAAAAAATAATTTAATCTGTTTTACCAAGTAATCATAACAAGCCCTATCCTTTAATATTTGGGGGTTTGAGTCTCCAGTTAGAGATTTTAATAGTTATGTCTTTAATTTTATCTTAAATGTTAATGGAGCGAGATAATAATATAATGATATTTTGAGTCATATGTAAATGGGATTAGTTTTAAAATCTATTAAAATAGTCTATCCTTGAGTAGGTTCCAAATACTGGGGGAAAAGAATGAATATTCTCGACCAGATGGGTTATCTGTTCTCCAGATATCCTTAACGTTTGCTGTGTTTAATAAAATAATTTAATAAATTTACTTGACTTAGAAGTGGTTTTCCTTTTCATTGATGATCTATGTAAATAATTATCTAAGGTACAATTAAAATCACCTCCAATTATTAGATTATGTTGAGTGGATATAGGGATATTGTTAAATATTTTCTTGAAGAATAATGGATTATCAAAATTAGGACCATATATATTCATAAGGATTACTTTTTTAGAATATAATTCACCAGTAATTATTATATATCTACCCTCAACATCTTCTATTATTGGGCTTTGTTTAAAAGGTATACCTTTACGAATAATTATTGCTACCCCTCTAGACTTATGTGTAAATGAGGAGTGATATACTTTGGAAATCCATTTTGCGGTTAATCTATACTGCGCGCCTTTTTTAAGGTGTGTCTCTTGGAGAAAAATAATATCAGATAACAATCTATTTAATTGAGCTAAAACCTTACCTCTTTTAATTGGTTCATTAATTCCCTTAACATTCCAACTACAGAAGGTGATTCCATCACCCCCAATCCTAGTGTTTATGTCATACATTTTATTATTAAGGTGGTTTATAATGGAGTAGATGTCTCAGCTCTTCTAACCCAATCATATACCCAAACATCAGATCGATGAAATTTAATATTTGTGACATTGTCTTATACACGTCTCCTTGAACTAACTATATAATACCAATCATACATAAATCCATGTGTTATATAATATGCAATGAAATGCATAATATAAAGATAATAATAAAAAGGTGACTAAAGTAAGTGATGTTAATAAAGTGTAAGGGGGAAAAAAAGTGACTACAACTATAGTTAGTGCAGTTAGTATTGGTGTAAGCCACACTAGCGTGGCTACTAATCTACGGACATTGCGTTAGTGAAAAAAAAATGTTAATAATTCCAGCTCCGTTTTTGCCTTAAGGGCTTATATAATTATTCTTTATTCTTTAGTCTTTATTCTTTGGAGCGCAGAAGGTTAAGGGGGGACTTGATTGAGGTCTTTAAATGATGAAAGGGATAGACAGAGTTGACGTGGATAAGCTTTTCCCATTGAGGGTAGGGAAGATTCAGACCAATAGGGCATGACATGAGAATTAAGGGACAGAAGTATAGGGGTAAACGTGAGGGGGAAACCTCTTTACTCAGAGGGTGGTGGCTGTGTGGAATGCGCTTCCAGCAGAGGTGGTGGAGGCAGAATCGATTTTAACATTTAAAAGTAAAGTGGATAGGTATATGGACGTGAAGGGAATGGAGGGGTATGGTCTGAGTGCAGGTAGATGGGAGACTAGGGGAAAACAAATGGTCGGCACGGACTGGAAGGACCAGAGGGCTGTAATTGTTATATGGTTATATGGTTATTTCGGGGTGGGGTATTAAATTTATATTCTCAATAATTAAATAATACTAACTAATATCAAATATAGTTAGTGTACGTAGCACTATATTAGGGCGAGCTAACATACATTTTGAGGGGTAGTTAATACAAAAACTATATTTATTAATAATCCATCCATCCCTCCTTGACCCCAAGATAGAGTCCATGTCCATTGTTCCTCCTCCTTCCCTGCGGATCCTCCTTCAGTGTGAATCCTCCTCATTTTCATTGGGTGGACAATATCATCAGATAAGTGATCAATAATCAGTATCATCAGGTAATGTGATCAATAATATTCAGTGTCCTTCATCTTCATCTGCTTCTTCCTCTACTTCTTCCTCTTCCATTTTCTTCTGAATATCTCGAAGGTGAATTCAGAGCTTCTGTATGTTTGGTGAAGCGCCTGCTCCTTGTTATCATAAGTTACCCTTAATGTTGCTTAATCAGGCCATATCTCAGATTCTTTATGATCCTCAGGATACCTCCTCTGCTTCAGTAAATAAAGATCTTCTCTTGGCCACTTCCGCAGGGTAATCTCTAAAAAATACTGATGTTGTCTCCCTCATATTTGAGATTTTTCTTACGTATTATTATCTTCATCGTATCTTCAAAAACATGATCGTAAGTCACCTTCAATCATCTGTCTTGGGGGAGCAACCATCCCTCCTAGGGGTTACGTCTAAATGCCCTGTGTGCTCGGCCCAGCAGAGGTTCTGGTCCAAGTTCAGAATTTATTTTAGAAGTTTTGCAGCAAATTTTCGAGGGTCTTGATTTCCCTCTCAGGGACCTTCACTCATCAAGCCCAACAATACGCAGATTTCTTACGCCTTTGAAACGTCCCTTCCAAGTTCAATGCATTTCTCAGTTATTTTGTGTAATAATTCTGATAAACGCTTGTTCTCCGCAAGGCGCTTCTCGGGTGATCAGTCAGTTCTTTTATTGTGTCATTTTGTTGGTTAGGTGAAGTTATAATAGGTTTAACTTGGTATCCAGCAGCACCTCCATCTCACCAGTTTTACGGTTTACATCATCCATCTGTTGTTGCAAATCAGTACCCCGCTTTATCTTTCCATAGGGGGGGGGGGGGGGGGATGGATGGGGGGAGTGGGTGGGGGTGGGTAGGTTCTTGTCTATCATAGTCTTTACAGCGGCTACATTAACTTCTTGTTTACTTAAAACTATGGACTCTTCTATCAAATTCTCATGATACATACAAAATATCAGCTCTTAAAAGTTTTTTTATATTTCCTCTTTATATTCTTTTTTTCCTATCCTTAAGCTTTGTTTCAGCTCACCCATAATGATTTTTTTTAGGTCGTCCATCTTTAAAATATCTTCCTGGGAGGCACTCATACTCAAGCCCGAGGTTCCAGTGAGGCCTACTTCCCTTTTCACAGGCTTTTTCCCTTGGTGGGGGGGCAGCGATGCACGACATTTTCGTAGTAAAGTCGGACGCCTGATGTTTTGGTTTGAACATGCAAATGTGGTTTGGTTTGCAAATGCAAATTGTGCTTTGGATTGAAAATGCAAAAATGGTGCTTTGGTTTGAAAACGCAAATGGTGGTTTGGTTTGCAAATGCAAAATGAGATTTGGTTTGAACATGCAATAGATTTGCATGAAAATGCAAAAATGGTTTGTCTGAAAAATGAAAAAGGGTTTTGGGTTGAATAATTACAAATGGTTGGTTTGCTTCGAAAATGCAAAAGGTTTGCTTTCAAACTGCAAAGGTAGTTTGGGTTTGGTAATGCAAAACGAGGTTTGGTTTGAAAATGCAAAAGTGGTTTGCTTTGTAAATGCCAAGGTTTGCTATTGAAATTGTAAAAAATATTGCTTGAAAATGCAACATTGGTTTGCTTTGAAAATGCAAAGGGAGGTTTGGTTTTGAAAGTGCAAAGGTTTGGTTTTGAAAATGGCAAATGGCGATTTGGTTTGAAAACGCAAATGGTGGTTTGGTTTGAAACTGCAAAGGGAGATTTGGTTTCAAAATGCAGAAGGTTTGCTTTGAAAATGCAAAACGTGTTTTGGGTTGAAAATGAAAAAGAGGTTTTGTTTGAAAATGAAAAAGGTGTATTGTTTTGAAAATGCAAATGGTGGATTGCTTTGAAAATGCCAAAGGAGGTTTGCTTTGAAAATGCAAAAGGTGGTTTGCTATGAAAATGTAAAAGGTTTCGTTTGAAAATGCAAAATATTTGATTTGAAAAAGCAAAAGGTTAGCTTTTAAAATGCAAAAGGTTTCCTTTGAAAATGCAAGACGTTTGCTTTCAAAATGCAAAAGGAAGTTTGGTTTGAAAATGCATATGGTGGCTTGTTTGAAAATGCAAAAGATGGTTTGGTTTGAAAATGCAAATGGTGGTTTTGGATTGAAAATGCCAAATGGAGGTTTGGATTGAAAATGCAAGAGGTTTGCTTTCATTATGCAAAATGATGTTTGGTTTGAAAATACAACAGGTGGTTTGCTTTGAAAATGCAAAAGGTGGTTTGCTATGAAAATGCAAAAGTTTCCTTTGAAAATGCACAAGGTTTACTTTGAAAATGCACAAGATTTTATTTGAAAAGCAAAAGGTTTGCTTTGAAAATTGCAAAAGGAAGTTTGGTTTGGAAAATACAAAAGGCGATTGGTTTAAAATTGCAATTGGTGTTTGTTTGAAAATGGAAAAGGAAGTTTGGTTTGAAAATGCAAGAGGAGGTTTTGTTTTGAAATTGCAAATGGTGGTTTGGTTTGAAAATTCACAAGATTGATTTCAAATGCAAAAGGTTTTGCTTTGAAAATGCAATAGGAACTTCCCGTTTGGTTTGAAAATACAAAAGGAGATTTGGTTTAAAAATTGCAATTAGTGTTTGTTTGAAATGCAAACGGTGGTTTGGTTTGAAAATGCAAGATTAAAGCCCCAGTTTGGTTTGAATTTCAATGGTGGTTTGTTTGAAAATGCAACAGTTTGGTTTCATTGCAAAATGATTTGGATCGAAATTGCAAATGGTGGTTTGGTTTGAAAATGCAAATGGTAGTTTGGTTTGAAACTGCAAAAAATATCCCCATTGCTTTGAAAATGTAAATCAAAAGGTTGCTTTTCAAATATGCAAAAGGAGGTTTGGTTTCAAAGTGCAAAAGTTTGTTCTTGGAACATGCAAATGGCGATTTTGGTTTGAAAACGCAAATGTAGGTTTGCTTTTGACTGAAAAGGGAGATTTGGTTAAAAAATGCAGAAGGTTTGCTTTGAAAATGTGCAAAAAAGTGCTTTCGATTGAAATGCAAAAAACTACAGGATTTGTTTGAAATGCAAAAGGTGGATTGTTTGGAAAATGCACACGGTGGGATTGCTTTGAAAATGCCAAAGGTGGTTTGCTTTGAAATGCAAAAGGTGGTTTACTTTGAAAATGCAAAAAGTGGTTTGCTATGAAAATGTACATACTTTGAACCCTTTTTAAACAATGGAACAACACATGCGCAGTACGCCCAATCCTCCGGGCACTATTCCCCGTGTGTCTACTGACATTTGAAATATTTCTGTCATAGCTCCTGCTATTTCTACACTAACTTCCCTCAATGTCCTAGGGAATATCCTGTCAGGACCTGGAGACTTATCCACTTTTATATTTTTCAAAAGTGTCAGTATTTCCTCCTCTTTGAATCTCATAGTTTCCATAGCTACTCTACTTTTTTTTCCCTTAAACTCACCCGAGTTCAATATCCTTCTCCTTGGTGAATACCGAAGAAAACAAATTGTTCAATATCTCCCCCATCTCTTTTTGGCTCTGCAGATAGCTGTCCATTCTGGTTCTCTAATGGTCCCAATTTTATACAAATCCCTCGTTATCCTTTTGCTATTAATATAGCTGTAGAAACCCTTTGGGTTTACTTTCACCTTTCTTGCCAAAGCAACCTCATATCTTCTTTTTTAGCCTTCCTAATTTCTTTCTTAAGATTCTTTTTACATTCTTTATACTCCTCTAGCACCCCATTTACTCCATGCCTCCTATAATTATTGTAGATGTACCTCTCTTTTTTTCGAAACAAGTGTCCAATTTCCTGAAAAAACCATGGCTTTTCCCAATTTTTACTATTTCCTTTCAACCTAACAGGGACATAAAGATTCTGTACTCTTACAAATTTCCCCTTTAAATGTCCTCCATTTCTCTTCTACATCCTTCCCATTGAAACAAAGTGTCCCAATTCACTCCTTTAAAATCCTTACCGCATTCCCTCAAAGTTAGCCTTTCTCCAATCAAATATCCCTTACCCTAGGTCCAGTTCTGACTGTCTCCATAATTATATTGAAACTAAATGCGTATTGTGATCACTGGTCCCGAAGTGCTCACCAACGCATACCTCCGTCCCACCTGACCTGCCTCATTTCCTAACAGGACACCCCGGTCCAGCACTGCCCCTTCTCTGTTCGATACCTTATGTACTGCTAGCAAAAAACTATCCTGCACACATTTTACAAAATCTAAACCATCCAGCCCATTTACAGAATGTGTTTTACCCAGTCTATTTTTGGAAAATTGATAACTCCCCACAATCACTACGTTATGGATTTTGGGTAAAAAAACAAGCTCCGCGCTTGATTTTAAAGCTTACCGGTCGGGTGTCGCTCCTCCCCCTCCTCCTCTTCCAACGGCTCCTGTGGGCCTCTGAAAAAACAAGCCCCGCGCTTGATTTTAAAGCTTACCGGTCGGGTGTCGCTCCTCCCCCTCCTCCTCTTCCAACGGCTCCTGTGGGTCTCTGAAAAAACAAGCCCCGCGCTTGATTTTAAAGCTTACAATTTACGGTCGGGTGTCGCCCCTCCTCCTCTTCCAACGGCTCCTGTGGGCCTCTGAAAAAACAAGCCCCGCGCTTGATTTTAAACCTTACCGGTCGGGTGTCGCTCCTCCTCCTCCTTCTCTTCCAACGGCTCCTGTGGTGGTTTGATTGAAAATGAAAATGGTGGTTTGGTTTGAAAATGCCAGAGGACGCTAGGTTTGAAATTGCAAATGGTGGATTTGTTTCAAAATGCAAAAGATGGTTTGGTTTAAAAATGCAAATAGTGTTTTGGTTTCAAAATGCAAGAGGAGGTTTGGTTTGAAATTACAAATGATGGTTTGTTTTGAAAATGCAAAAGGTTTGATTTGCAAATGCAAAAGGATTGGATCGAAATTGCAAATGGTGGTTTGGTTTGAAAATGCAAATGGTGGTTTGGTTTGAAACTGCAAAATATTTGCTTTGAAAATGCAAAAGGTTTGCTTTGAAAATGCAAAAGTTTGCTTTGAAAATGCAAAAGGAACCTTGGTTTGAAAATGCAATAAGAGGTTTGGTTTGAACTTGCAAATGATTGTTTGGTTTCAAAATGCAAAAGGAGGTTTGGTTTGAAAATGCAATAGGTTTGCTTTGAAAATGCAAAAGTTTGCTTTGAAAATGCAAAAGGTTTGCTTTGAAAATGCAACGGAGGTTTGGTTTGAAATTGCAAATGGTGGTTTGGTTTAAAAATGCGCATGGCGGTTTGGTTCGAAAATGCAAAAGAGGGTTTGATTTGAAATTGCAAATGGTAGTTTGGTATGAAAATGCAAATGGTGGTTTGGTTTCAAAATGCAATAAGAGGTTTGGTTTGAAAATGCAAAAGGTTTGCTTTGAAAATGCAAAAGGTTTGCTTTGAAAATGCAAATCAGGAAATTGGCTAGAAAATGCAATAAGAGGTTTGGTTTTGAACTTGCATAATGAACCTTGGTTTGAAAATGCAAAAGGAGGTTAGGTTTGAAACGGATCTTTGGTTTGAAAATGCAAAAGGATGTTGTTTTGAAATTTCAAATCGTGGTTTGGTTTGAAAATGCAAAAGGTCTGGTTTAAAAATTCAAAAGGATTGGTTTTTTCTTTGAAAATACAAATCGGTGGTTTGGCGTTTAAAATGTAAATGGTGATTTGAACACGCAAATGGTGGTTTGGTTTGAAAATGCAAATGCTGGTTTGTTTGAAAATGCAAACAGGGTTTTGATTTGTAAAAGCAAAAGGTTTGCTTTGAAAATGCAAAAGTTTTTTCAAAACAAACCAACATTTATGCATTTCCAAACCAAACCATCATTTACAAACCTTTCGCATTCTCAAAGCAAACCTTTTGCATTTTGAAAGGAAACCATTTGCATTTGCAAAACAAACCTTCTTTTGCATTTTCAGATCATACCATCATTTTCGTTTTCAAACCAAACCACCTTTTGCATTTTCAAACCAAACCACTTTTACCCTATTCTCAAAGCCTCCCACGTTTTGCATTTTCAAACCAAACCTTTTGCATTTTCAAAACAAACCACAATTTACATTTTGACACAAAACCACCTTTTGCATTTCCAAAGCGAACCTCCGTTTCCATTTTCAACACAAACTTTTTGCATTTTCAAAGCAAACTATTTGCATTTTCAAAGCAAACCCTTTGGATTTTTAAATCAACGTTTTGCATTTTCAAATCAAACCTTTGCACCATTTTCAAAAACCTTTTGGTTCACCAGATGTTCCTGGATGGCACGACTTCCAAATGAAGAAAGACCTTGGATTCCCTTGACTCGGCTTGTACTCGCTGGGAATTTAGGAAACGATTGATGGGTGATCTCATAGAGACTTACAAAATTCACTTAAGGGGTTGGTCAGGCTAGATGCAGGAAGATTGTTCCCGATGTTGAGGGAAAGTCCCCCCAGGACAAGGGGTCACAGTTAAGGATAAGGGGGAAGTCTTTTAGGACTGAGACTGAGAAAATCGTTTTTCCACACAAGAAAGTGGGAATCTGTGGAATTCTCTGCCACAGAAGGTAGTTGAGGCCAGTTCGTTGGCCATATTTAAGAGGGAGTTGGATGTGGCCATTTGTGGCCTGAAGGCGTCTCCAGCTGGGGTAATGGAGAGAAGGCAGGTACAGGATATTGAGTTGGATAATCAGCCATGATCATATTGAATGGCGGTGCAGGCCCGAAGGGCCGAAGGACCATGCTCCTGCACCTAACTTCTATGTTTCTATGTTTCTATGTTTTGCATTTTCAAAGCACACCACCTTTTGCATGTTGAAAGCAATCCACCTCTTGCATTTTCAAAGCAAACCTTTTGCATTTTCAAAGCAAACCACCTTCTGCATTGTCAAGCAAACCACCTTTTGTTATTTGCAAAGTAAACCACTGTTGCATTTTCAAAAACAAACAAACTTTACCATACTTCTCTAAAACAGACTACATTTGCATTTTCAAGCAATCCAAATTGCTTTTTCACAAGCGTTTTGCATTTTCAATGCAGACCATTTGCGTTTTCAAAGCTAAAATTTGCATTTTCAAAGCAAAAAAACCTGTTTCATTCTTCAATGAAATCAAACTTTCTGCAAAAGAACAACCTCCCTTTTGCGTCTCTTTTACTCAAGCAAATACGCTATTTGACATTTCGAATCAAACTGCCATTTGCATTTTGACAGCAAACCCTTTAGCATTTGCGCAAGCAAACCATGTTTTTTATTTCAAAGCAAACCACATTTTGCCTTTTCAAAAGGAAACTCTTTGCATTTTCTAAGCAAACACCTTGAGCATTTCCAACAGGAAACCACCTTTGCCAATTTCCCAAACCAAAACCAACGTTTGATTTTCAAAGCATAAAAACCGTTTTCATTTTCAGCACACAACCTTATGCATGTCCCATAGCTTACCATTTGCTTTCTCGATGCAAACAACCTCTTTGCCTCTCTTTCAAAGCAAAACATTTGCATTTTCCTAAAGCAAAAACCACCATCCGCATTGTCATATCAAAAGACTCTCTGGATGGTCAATGCAAAACACCTCTAGGAATTTTCAAAGCAAAACATCTTTGATTTGAAAACATGCACACTGGAAAGTTTGCTTTGAAAAAGCAAAAGGTTTGACTTTTGAAACTGCAAAAGGTGGTTGATTTGACAATGCAAATCGGGTTTGCTTTGAAAATGCAAACCGGGGTTTTGCTTTTTAAATACAACTGGTGTTCACTTGTGAAATGGACCTATATTTACTACTTGAACCATACAAATGGTTATGTTGAAAATGCATAATGGTTGTTTGTTTGAAAATGCACAACGGTGATTTAGACGCATAGAAACATAGGAATAGGTGGCAGGCGTAGGCCATTCGGCCATTCGAGCTGCACGCCATTCATTATGATCATGGCTGTATTCAAATCACGTATCCTGTAACTGCCTTCTCTCATACCCTGATCCTTTTAGCTCAATGAGGCAACATCTAACTCACCTCTTAAATATAGCCAAATTTGAACTGGCATCAACTAACCTTATGTGGCAGAATTCCAGAGAACTCACCCACTCTCAGTGTGAAAACTGTTTTCCTTCATTAGGTTCCCAAGGACATTCCCCTTTATCTTAAACTGTGCACCCCTTGTTCTGGATCCTCCCAACATCGGGAACAATCTTCCTGCATCTCGCACTCTCCCACATACCTAAGAATTTGTGTAATGTTTCATAGATCATCCCTCAATCTTCTCAGTTTCATAGCAGGTACTAAGCCGAGTCTATCAAGCTCTTTCCTCATATGAAAGTTCCTGACATCCCAGACATAAGTGCTGGTGACCACCTTCTATGTACCCCCTCTATGGCAAGTTTGTCTTCGCCACAGATTTGGAGCTCACAAATGTTACACATTATTCCAGGTGTCGGTCACACCAAAAACCCTGTACAAAACTGCAGTTGAACCTCCTGCTCCTATACTCAAATCATTTCGGCTCATGGAAATGCTAACATACCATTCGCTTTATTCACTGCCTCGCCTGCACTCTGAATGCCTACTTTCAATGGACTGGCAAGTTACCCATGATACCCAGGTCTCGTTGATCTCTCATTTTCCTAATCAGGCCACCTATCAGCTATATGGCAACCTCTCCTTTGCACCAAATTGATAACCTCACATTTGTCACATCTATACTGCAATCCGCCATGCATTTGCCACTCATCACTCTGGCGCATACTACTAAAGTCACCTTGCAGCTCTACTAGCATCATCCTCACAGGCTAACTACTTGCCCCAGCTTCGTGTCATCACAAACGTGGAGGATGTTGCATTTAATTCCCTCGTCCAAATTGTTAATATTATATTGTAAATAACTGGCGGGTTCCAGCAGCTGAGGACATTGTGCGGTACCCCACTTCGTCTCAGTGCCTGCCCTTTCTGATAAGGAGCCCTCGTTTCTCGCCTACCATTTGTTCTTGTCTGCCAGTCCAGTTCTCTATCCTACATCAATACGGAACACCCCCAATACGTGATGCTTTAAGTTTGTATACTTCAGTCTCTTATGTGCGACCTTGTACGAAAACTCTGAAAGTCAGATAGAAACACATCACTGGCTATACCTTATCACACTCAACTAGTTAATCTCGAAAAATCCATAAGATTCGTCAGACCATGATTTACTTTCGTAAATCCAATGCTGACTTTGTCACCAATGTTTTAACCACTTTCTAATATCGCTGCCAATCCCCTCTTTATCGCACTCTGTCTATAACAGTTTCCCCACTACCGATGTTAGGAATAGATGGTATGTAACTTCCTGTTTTACTCTCTACCCTCCTTTTATCCTAAAAACAAAAGTGGGTTTCAGTAGCTACCCTCCAATAATTGAAACTACTCCCAGAAATCTAACAGGGCTATGAAAATATTATACTAATGCATCACTGGTTTCTGCTGGCTACATCCTTGTACGCTACTCTGGGCATGCAGACTATAGCCCAGGGGTTCTTACCTCGGCCTTTAATCCATTCAATTTACCCAACACCGCTAACCTAGATTTCACTTCATTCCACCTATCTTATTTGACCCCCGGTCCCGTGCTCAATTTCACACATGTTTATTTATGTCTTACTTAGTGAAGACAGAACCTGTAATGATGGGCAACTGATCACAATAGATAATTAGATATCCAACATAACTTAATAAACTGTCTGCTGACAAGAACAGCTAGGAAGCTGTCGCGACAGTAATCAAGCCAGCATCTGACTGACTGGCAGGAGAAGCTGGTGAGTGCTGTTATAGCTCTGGTGCATGGGGTGAACGTTAGTTAAAGATAGCAATATGTGATTTTGGCCCGCTGAACTCCGCATCCCAATTACACATCCATCCCTTTTTAAATGACAACACCAATCGTCAACATGGGTGGCATGTACATGTTATAACATTTTAACCATATCTTTCCCGGGGGTCGGACTCACACGGCACTGAGCGCGTGCAAACCATAAAACCCTCCCCCAACTCCGCTCGAGGAATAGGAGAACGAAGACCAGGGTGGACGCCCAGGACTTCACCCGAGCCCTTTCAGTGGAGGGGACTGAGTGGGAGACGCATCTTTTCCGGGCGAGACCACATCTGGTCAGTGCTAAACGTGCCGCCCCGAGCGGCAGGGTGGGAGGGCCCTCTCGCGGGAGCGTGGAGGCGAGGCCACAGAAACATGGAGCATCGGCGACTCGGAAACTCGGCTCTTCTGGAGAGGTGGAACATATGCGGACCAGTGAGTGACTGTGGGCTCTCATACAGCAAAGAAGGATCTTGGTCTCCGCTTCTGCGGTAAACAGTTCAATCAACTAATCTCAATGTAACGATGTGGCTCGGTCCCTTCACTGAGCCTCGAGCTCCCCGTACTAACAGTAGCCAAGCGGGCGACGTCGATCACCAATCGCTGGTGCGGAAGACGGTCGAATGCAGCCGCACCAGTAGAGGCTGTCCTGTTCCCGCGGTTTGCTGGAACCGGTCATGGGACCGCATTCCCCCTGTACTGTCTTTACTTCTCCGGAGGCGTCTCTGGACATTTGCGGGTGTTGAGCACTTGGGACATCATGCTGTTGTTGTGCAGCGCTCCTCTGGCGAAGATCTTGTCAAGCGAGACATCGAGGCATTGAGCCGGGTGAAACCAGGACACCCATCCCGGGCAATTGTTCCCCGGAAATTCAGCAGATCCAGGTAAATGTCCGTATGTTAAATATCGTGCACGCTCCATCATTTGCTTTGCGCTTCGGACGGCGCATTTCAGCAAGTCCGTTGCTTTGTGCGATATTCTGTACTACTTGTGATGTGCTGAAAGTTCATCGATCAGCAAAAAAAACTCCTGATACGCTGTCGCTGCTGACCAACTGGGCGGGACGTTGTCGTCCTGCAGGCATACACGGAGATCCAGTGCATAGGCAGGGAAGTGTTGGGTCATTTTCCATATGACAGAACTCAGACGTCGTGAGGAGTGCAACTGGTCGATATCGAACCCTATTGGAGAACTGAGTCGACCGAGATAAGAGATTGTGTTTTGCACAACAATGTAGATGTCAGCCGCAGCGATGTCCGGGCAGTGCTGCGAGGGGGCTTGCTGCAGGAGTGGATGTCGCTACTCATGAGCGTGAGGGCGGTTAACTAGAACATAGAAATATAGAAATTAGGTGCAGGAGCTAGGCCATTCAGACCTCTAGAGCCCCCCTTGCACCGCCATTACCAATATGATCATTGCCCCCTGATCATCCCATAACTCCAGTATCACGTACCATGCCTCTTTACCCTCATACCACTCTGATCACCTAGCACACTAGGGCCATTCGGCCCTTCGAGCCTGCCTAAGACACATTCAATTATGATCATGGCTGATCATCCACTCACCTGTTTATCACACGCTACCACGGCCTTATCTCCATACCCTTTGATCCACACTAGCCATAAAGGGCCAAACATCTCAGCTCCCTCTTTAAATATAGCACCAATTGATAAACTGGCCTCAAACTCCATCCTGTGGCAGACCCGAGTTCCAGAGACACTCAACACCGTTGTGAATTTAACGTCCTTCCACAATCTCGGTCTGTAAAGGATTCCCCTTATCCTTAAGCACTGTTGTGGACCCTTGTCCTGGACTTCCCCCAAATCGGGGAATAATCTTCCTGCATTTCTAGCCTGTCACAACCTTAAGAATGTTATCAAGCTCTTCTTATCGCATTCCCTCTACAATCTCTAAATTCTAGCTCGAGCTAATAAACAAGTCCCTTTTCCGTCTTTCTTCAATATGACAGTCCTGGCACCATCCCAGGAATCAGTTCTGGTGAACCTTCTCTGCCACTCCCTCCGATGGCTCTTAATGTAATTCCTCAGATTTGGTGGACCAAAACTGTAAGTATCCCTTCTCCATGGTGTGGTCTTAACAAAGACCTGTACCACAACTGAAGTAGAACCTCCTGTTACTATACTCCTCAATCTTTGGCTGGCAATGAACGGCTAACAACCAATTTCGCTCTTCTTTTTCACACTGTCTGCTGCACCTGAGGGCCTACTTTCAATGACTGGTGCTACCATATGGACCCATCCAGGTTCGAACTGCCCATCCTCCCCTTTTCCTAATCACGCGACCTCCATTTAGTAAATAGTCCTGCACTTTCCCTTCTTTTTCCACTACAAAGAGGATAACCACTCATATTTAACACTTTACTCCGCATATGCCAAACATTTGCCCACTGGACCCCGCATATCAAGTCACCTTGCAGGTCTCTAGGGCGGGAATCCTCTCACTGCTAACACTGCCCCCCCCCTCCCCCCCAGCTTCGTTGTATCTGCAAACCTTGGAGATATTGCCTTTCCAATTCCTCATCCAGTATCATTAATTATTATCGGTAAATAGCTGGGGTCCCAGCACTGAGCCTGCGGGTTGTTTAAAAACCCCACTAGTCACTGCCATGCCATTGTTTAAAAGGACCCGTTTACTCATACTCTTTGCTTCTGTTTGCTGCACAAGTTTCTATCCACATCCAATACTGAAACCCTAATGCCGTATGATTTATGTCTGTATTCTATCTCTTTTATGGGACCTCTGTCACGAAAAGCCTATCCGGAAGTCCAGGAATATACCACATCCACTGGACTCTCCCTTATCAGCTGCTCAGGTCACATTCTCGATAAATTCACAAGATTCCTCAAGACATGATTTACATTTCGTAAATCCATGTTGGACCATTGTCAATGATTTCACACATTCAATTGTGTGCTATCCTCTTTAATAACTGACTCTAGCAGGTTGCCCGACTCACGTGTTAGCATACTGCGTCTGTAATTCCCGTGTTCTCTTCCCTCCTTATAGACGCGGGTTCGTTTGCTACCCGCCAATCCTCAGGAACTAACATCAGAAATCTAAAAGAGTTTCAACCGATTCATACTAATGCATCCACTATTTCCTGAGCTTTACATTCCTTAAAATATTTGGGATGCAGCCTATCTGGCCCTGGGGAATTATCGGCCTTTATTATTCAATTTACCCAACACCACTTCCTGACTACCTCGGATTTCTCTCAATTCTCCCTTTGACAAGCGGTCACCGGCCTGTATCTTCACGGCAGATATTTATGTCTTCCTTAGTGGAAGGCTGGGAAACAAGTAGTTATCCAATTGGTTCCGACTCCATATCCATTGTTTACCATGATCAAACCACCTGTTTTCTGATGCAGGGATCCTACATTTGTTTTAATATTCTATTATCGTCTTCACTATACTCTATAAAACTTTGCAGTTTCCTGTTTTTACTGTTCCATGCCAGTTTTCTTTATAATCTATTTTTCCTTTCCCTAATTAAAGCCCTTTGTCCTCCTCCTGTGGTCCACTGAAATTTCATCCAGTCATTGGTATGCTGCTTCTTTCTGGCTACTTTCTGTACGACATCATCTTTGCTTCTGATTCTATCCTCGATCTTCTTGTTATCACCACGGACTCGCACTACTTTCACGTTTTCGCTTATGTTGCATAACTCAGGATGAACAATTTTTGTTAGTTTATCCATGGCAGTCATTATATGTCTTCTTTGTTATAATCCCACGTCAACCCTTTTAGAATCAGTTGCAATGCGATCTTGCCAATTCACGTCTCTACCCGATCAAAGTTACCTTTTCTTTAAGTTCAGAACCATTGTTTGCAATCGCTTTCATTGCTCACTCACCATACCTCAATGAAGAATTCCTCCATATTTTGGTCACTCTTATTCTAAGGGGCGCACGTACAACTAAGACGGCTAAAAAACCCTCCCGTACCCCTCATTATTCAAAAACCCAGTCTAAAATAGATGCTCTCTCGTTGGGTTCCTCTATCCCGCATAACCTTTTACAAAAACATCCTCTTCCTCTCGCACCCCTGCCAATTGACGCTCACCATATCATATATGTAGATTGAACGTCACCCATCTCCATATACCTGTTTTCGCCTTTGTTGCACGCATTTCTATTTTCTGTTTCGATACAATCCCAAATTCTTCACACATGCTATTGTTCAGGTGGCCTGTTCCCCAACACCCATCAGACTTGTTTCTGGCCCACCTTACTGTTTTGCTGCTCTACCATACCGATTCACATCTCCAAGTTACTGTCCCTTCCTTTCCTCTTGCGTTCTACTCTCCTCTCTAAAACTGCAACGCTAACCCACCTCCTTGCTCGTGGCCTATTTCCCTTTGCCTGTGGCGCGTGACCAATTGCTGTGTATACCGCCCCCGCTATCACGACTTTCTCCGCATCCGTGGATGCTCACAGTATGATCTCCCGCCCAGCCGCAGTTCACATCGTTAATCGGTATGACAGGAGCCTTGCACAAGCCGGACACACTTCCTGCAAATGTAGGTAACAGGTCACCGACCAATATTCCCTGATCTCCCACATGTTGCTGGTATGAACCACTAATCCACACGGGCGCACCATATCTCTGTACACTGCCACTCCATGACTCCCTAATGACTCCACTGTATTAAATTTTACTAAAACACACACCGCAAACTCCCTATCCTTTTAACAACCCTTTACTAACCGTAAATATTTCGGCTATCCTCTAACTCCTTGAATCTTAACACCGGACACGAATACCTTAACTATCAGAGATCACTTTAAACCTGAAATGTCAGAATGTTAAACGGCGCCTTAACATGGGGTTCCGGCTCCCAATACAATGCTGCTCGCCCTTCTTTAGGGTCCGTCTTCCACCAACTCAGAGGCTCCTCACCACGCTTCCTTCTTTGGACACCCCGTTGCAGGGATGTCGTCACGTTGCGATCTTGTGTCTCATCTACAGCCTCAGGTACGCCCCACACACCTCTTCTCTCAACGGGCTCACGAGGCCTATCCGGCGATAAGCTCTGCCCCGCCCACGATGTGTTTTACATACCTCACAGCTCCGGTTTCACCTCATCCACAACAATATACGGCTCCTGGACCTCCCTCTTTGCAGGCGGTGCATGAAAGATACGGCTGTCGTGGATGCGCTAGCTTCGCACCATCCCCGGCCAGTAAAAGAGATCACGGGCCAAGCATCGCGCTGCGTCCGCGCATCAGGCTGTCCCGCGGTGTCCTTGATGAGCTTACTCATCAGTTTTAATGATCGCTGGAAGATAGGTCTTTCAGACATTGTTCTTTACTGGCTTCAACGGCCGTCGGAGACGGGCAATAATAGTAAAATCCTTTAACAGAGTTACGTCATCAAATGGGGTCTGTACGCTGCACACTGCTGCATGGGTGATAAAATCTTAAACAAAAGTCCGCTTGTGATCGACATGGGCTGAGCTCGGGGAGAGCGCGGTACGGTCGCATGTGCTTTTTCACCCCAGCATCATGAAAGTTTAGGCAGCTAGGCAGCGTTTCCAAGGGAACAGAGCAGACTGAAAACCGACACACTGAGGCACAATCCTTGCGCTCATTTCCGCACAATAGTTCGAAGGCCCTTTTCAATAGCAAGACAAGGAGCCTGTCTTCATGTTGGGCTTTTTAGTTTGCACTGTCAGGACACCTCTTCTGACGCGCTCGTCGGCGGTCTCTGCTTGGTGATATGGTTCATGGGGCGTCTCCTGTCGGACGTAAACCGCGCGGCCTGTGACGTTATGCGTTATAATGAATTAATCCCGCTGTCACTATCCGAGACCGGTTCGATGTATGGTTTTGTTCTACTGGGTGGTCCACCGAGGACCAACACGACCACACAAATTCTGCGGTGTATGCTGCGACCGCTTCCAGTTCCATAACGTGAGATCATACCTTCTCAGATGTCGATCGTTGTGCTCTCGGATCCATTTATTCCATTCACCAAAATGTCTCGAGTCAACTCATCAGTAGCTCTTCAGAGACAGTTGCTGAAATTACACCGCTGAGCCAAGGTACAATAAATCTCATATTGACGTGTCTCGGCTAGATCTCATGGGAGCGATCGTTTCGGAGAAATAATATACTTGGCTCGGCCCTCCTGCCATATGGTGGGATGGGGATTGCTATCTGGCTATTTTAAGCCAGTAACAAATCGTATAATCGTCGGGGAGACTATGCCTGGAGTTAGTACCTGGTGTTGTCACCAAGACCGGCAGGGGCATATTTGAAAGTCTGGAAGCGACATATAAGTATTCTGGCACAGCAAGATTGTGCTAAAAACGGGAGGCCTTTAAAGCATACGTCGAGGGGTCAGTCCGGTGTGCAACACTTGGATGAAGTGGCGGCGGCGAGTCTATTTTCAAAGGTGGCCCCAGCGGTCGCTGATGACTCATCAGCAATTCAAAGATTAGAGGGGCGGCTTTCTGCCGGAGGAGGACATGTGGTCGAGAAATAAAAATCTCAGTAAAAAGTCAAAACGGTTGAGCAGTTCGTATCCACTTCTTCACCAGGTACATGATTGGGCAACTGATCACTATAGATCATTTAGATCAAACATAACTATAATCACAGTTGTACAAGACAGCATAGGAAGCTGTCAGCCGACAGGACCTCACTGCAGCATCTTGACTGACGGCAGTGGAGGGGTGAGTGATGTTATAGCTCTGGTGATGGGGTGGAGTTTAGTAAGCCAGCAACTTGTGATTAGTGGCTGGAAAACAGCATCATCTTCAAGAAAAACTAAAGTACGTTATTCAATTGGTCAGCCATGTCCTTGTTCCCCATTGATCAATTCACCTGTTTCTGACTGCAAGTGACTACATTTGTCTTTAAACTAATATCTTTCTTTTATCAATATCTATATAAAACGTTTGCAGTCAAGTATTTATGTTCCCTGCCAGGTTACCTTCATAATTATCTGTTCCTTTTCCTTATTAAACCTTTTGTCTCCTTCTTGCTAGCTTCTGACTCTTCTCCCAGTCCTCTGGTATGATGGCTTTTTCTTGATGCTTGGTATGCTTCATCTTTTAGTATTTGATACTATCCTTGATTTTCCTTGTTATCCACGGATGCCTACCTCACTGTTTATTCTTTTGCATATGGTGATGAACAAATTTTGTAGTTCATCCATCAGCTTTTAAAATGCCTCAATTGCACAATCCATGTCAACCATTTATGAATCAATTGCTGGTCTTTTTGGACATATTGCTTTGAAAATGCAAAAGGT
>JAVHYY010001013.1:0-69600 GCA_035221665.1 Okamejei kenojei
TGCCAGTTCTTGGCTATATTTAAGAGTGAGTTGGATGTGGCCCTTGTGCTAAGGGATCAGAAGTATGGAGAGAAGGCAGTACGGATACTGAGTTGGAAAATCACCATGATCTTTGATGGCGGTGCAGGCTCGAAGGGCTGAATGCTACGCTGCACCTAATATCTAATGTTTATAACTATGGTTAGTGATTCAGCATTAAGAAGCAGTATCGATAAAGGAAAGTTGGTCCTTTCTTGTATCATGCAGATGCGTATAAGGTGGATAAATGTGAGTTATCCACTTTGGTGGCAAAAACAGGAAAGTAACTATTTATCTTAATGGTGGCCGATTAGAAAAGGGGAGATGCCAACGAGACCTGGGTGTTCATGGTACACCAGTCATTGAATTAAGGCATGCAGGTGCAGCCAGGCCAGTGAAGAAAGTGCGAAATGTATTTTGCATTCACAGCAAAAGATATTGAGTACAAGAGCAGGGAGGTTCTACTGCAGTTGTACAGGGTCTTGGTGAGGCCCACACCTCGAGTATTGCGTACAGTTTTGGTCTCCTAATCTGAGGAAAGACATTCTTGCCATAGAGGGAGTACAGAGAAGGTTCACCAGACTGATTCATGGGTTGCAGGACTTCCATATGAGGAAAGACTGGATAGACTCGGCTTGTACTCGCTGGAATATAGAGAGATTGAGGGGGGATCCACATAGAGACATTACAAAATTCTTAATGGGTTGGACAGGCTAGATGCAGGAAGATTGTTCCCGATGTTGGGGATGTCCAGGACAAGGGGTCACAGTTTAAGGCTGAGGGGGAAGTCCTTTTAGGACTGAGATGAGAAAATCATTTTTCACACAGAGAGATGTGAAATAAGTGTGAGTCTGTGAACTCTCTGCCACAGAAGGTAGTTGAGGGGCCAGTTTTCATTGGCTATATTAGATAGAGTGAGTGGCCCTTGTGGCTAAAAGGGATCAGGGGGTAATGGAGAGAAGGCAGGTACAGGATACTGAGTTGATGATCAGCCATGATCATATTGAATGGCGGTGCAGGTTCGAAGGGCCGAATGGCCTGCTCCTGCACCTAATTTCTATGTTTCTATGTTTCCAACATGGGGCAAGCAATTCCTGACACCACAACACCTGGGTTGCCAGGGTTCCAGCAACTATGTTACAGAGAAAGGTTAACAAGTTAGGTCTTTATTCTTTGGAGCGCAGAAGGTTAAGGGGGGGACATTGATTGAGGTCTTTAAAATGATGAAAGGGATAGACAGAGTTGACGTGGATACGTTTTTCCCCATTGAGGGTAGGGAAGATTCAAACAAGAGGGCATGACATGAGAATTAAGGGACAGAAGTTTTCGGGGTAACGTGAGGGGGAACTTCTTTACTCAGAGGGTGGTGGCTGTGTGGAATGAGCTTCCAGCAGAAGTGGTGGGAGGCAGGATCGATTTGAACATTTAAGAGTAAAGTGGATAAGGTATATGGACGTGAAAGGAATGGAGGGGTATGGTCTGAGTGCAGTAGATGGGACTAGGGGAAAACAAATGGTCGGCACGCACTGGAAGGGCCGAGAGGGCCTGTTTCCGTGCTGTAATTGTTATAATGGTTATATGTTAATATGGTAACACCTCTCCATCAGCGGCAAGGCCCAATTCAGGAGGGTGCATGCCGTGATGAATGTTACTCCAGCGATACTGAATTAGCACGACATCATCCAGGACATAGCATGTCCCCATCTACTACTGTAATCTTCTTTGTTTCCAACACTTGTGTCTTCGGTCTCAATCTACCACCGCAAGGTGTCTCAATGTTCATTGCCAAGGCTACTCAATAACACCTCTCATCATCAGTGATCCCATTAACCAAGAAAGACGATGGCAACAGGCCCATGGGATCTCCACACGCTGTGGGTGCCTCTCCTGTCATGACTTGGAAACCCATTGCTGTTCCTTCATTCCCATCAAGAGCACTGTGGGAGCATCATTCACTGGCTACGTAAGGATGTTCACATCCTCATGGGCTAAAAATGGAAGCCTGAGCAGTGAGGCCCACATCCTAAACAATTGATTTCTAAGCAAACAATCTGGAAGGAATCAGAAAGGGCACCTCGTCATCAGCTCAGCAGTTAGTCTTGTCAGCATCGTGAGAAGAAATCTAATCAAGCTCCTTCCTTAATCCGGGTTAACAAATCATTTCCCCCATATTGTGTGAATTCTGAAGAGAAATACAATTCAATTTTATTGCTGCTCACCCTCTGTTTTGATATTTTTTCCCAGTTCCTGAATCTTTCTCTTCGTAATTCATCTCATCTCCCCCTCCAACCACACTGTCCGTCACTCTCACATTCTAAACACTGGGATCATCCCGTGTTTTATCTGGTGCAAATGTCTCCGTTGGGGCACTTGCTGACTTTCACAGCAGAAGTGTAAACAGGGCCTAACACAGATCCTTCCTCTTTTACGCTGATGTTATCTTCAGAAACAACTTCTCTATTTCCCTTTACAGTTTAAAAGTAATTTCTTATAATTCTATTTTATATATAATTTTGTTTAAATATGTGAAGCAGAACATGGGGCATGTGTGCTGAGGATGCATTTATTATAATAGTAACTAAAAGACAGAGAAGCTCGAGTATCTTTGTCAGTGATTGGGATAATTGTGGCAGATAATCTACAGTATGGTTCAAAGGAGAAGATTTATTCCAATTAGTTTTTACTAATATCAGCATCAAAGTCAATATTTATTATCCATCACTAACTGCCTTGGAGAAGGTGGTGGTGAGCTGCCTTCTTGAAGTTCTGCAATACTGTTGGTGAAGATGCTCTCACACAGATATCAGGACTCAGAGTCAGGGAACCACAGAGTCGTACAGCACAGAAACAGCTGCAACTCATCCATGCTGACCTCGTTTCCTCATCGTTTCCTCATCAAACTTTGTTCCATTTGCCCCATATCCCTCTAAACCTTTCCTTTCCATCTACCTGTTCAAGTGTCTTTTAATTGAAATGCTAATACTTGTTTCAACTACCTCCTCTGGCAGCTCATCACATATATTGATCAGTATTGATGTGGATAGAGAACTCGCTGGCAAACAGGAAGCAAAGGGTAGGAGTAAACGGGTCCTTTTCACAATGGCAGGCAGTGACTAGTGGGGTACCGCAAGGCTCAGTGCTGGGACCCCAGCTATTTACAATATATATTAATGATCTGGATGAGGGAATTGAAGGCAATATCTCCAAGTTTGTGGATGACACGAAGCTGGGGGCCAGTGTTAGCTGTGAGGAGGATGCTAGGAGACTGCAGGATGACTTGGATAGGCTGGGTGAGTGGGCAAATGTTTGGCAGATGCAGTATAAATGTGGATAAATGTGAGGTTATCCACTTTGTGGCAAAAAACAGGAAAGCAGACTATTATTTGAATGGGCCGATTAGGAAAAGGGGAGATGCAGCGAGACCTGGGTGTCATGGTACACCAGTCTTTGAAAGTAGGCATGCAGGTGCAGCAGGCAGTGAAGAAAGCGAATGGTATGTTAGCTTTCATAGCAAAAGGAGTATAGGAGCAGGGAGGTTCTACTTCAGTTGTAACAGGGTCTTGGTGAGACCACACATGGAGTATTGTGTACAGTTTTGGTCTCCAAATCTGAGGAAGGACATTCTTGCCATAGAGGGAGTGCAGAGAAGGTTCACCAGCCTGATTCCTGGGATGTCAGGACTGTCTTATGAAGAAAGACTGGATAGACTCTCTAGAATATAGGAGATTGAGAGGGGATCTTATAGAAACTTACAAAATTCTTAAGGGGTTGGACAGGCTAGATGCAGGAAGATTGTTCCCGATGTTAGGGAAGTCCAGGACAAGGGGTCACAGTTTAAGGATAAGGGGGAAATCCTTTAAGACCGAGATGAGAACGACTTTTTTCACACAGAGAGTGGTGAGTCTCTGGAACTCACTGCCGCAGAGGGTAGTTGAGGCCAGTTCATTGACTATATTTAAGAGGGAGTTAGATGTGGCCCTTGTGGCTAAGGGGATCAGAGGGTATGGAGAGAAGGCAGGTACGGGATACTGAGTTGGATGATCATATTGAATGGCGATGCAGGCTCGAAGGGCCGAATGGCCTACTCCTGCACCTAATTTCTATGTTTCTATGTTTCTATACCTACTGCCCTTTATAGACAACAGGTGCAGGAGTAGAGGCCATACGGCCCTTCAAGCCAGCACCGCCATTCAATGTGATCACGGCTGATCATCCACAATCAGTTCCCCGTTCCTGCCTTCTCCCCATATCCCCTGACTCTACTATCTTCAAGAGTCCTATCTAGCTCTCTCTTGAAAGCATCCAGCGAACCGGCCTCCACCACCCTCTGAGGCAGAGAATTCCACATATTCACAACCCTCTGTGTGAAAAAGGTTTTCCTCATCTCCGTTCTAAAATGTCTTGCCCCTTATTCTTAAACTGTGGTCCCTGGTTCTGGACACTCCCAGCATCAGGAACATGTTTCCTGCCTCTAGTGTGTCCAAACCCTTAATAATCTTATACATTTCAATGATCCCCTCTCATTCTTCTAAACTCCAGAGTGTACAAGCCCTGTCGCTCCATTCTCTCAGCATATGACAGTCCTGCCATCCTGGGAATTATCCTTGTAAACCTACGCTGCACTCCCTCAATAGCAAGAATGTCCTTCCTCAAATTAGGGGACCAAAACTGCACACAATATTCCAGGTGTGGTCTCACTAGGGCCCTGTACAACTGCAGAAGGACCTATTTGCTTCTATACTCAACTCCTCTTGTTTGAATCCTTTATCCTTTGAATGTGAAGGATGCCCATTGTGTTCAAATTAAACCTTATCATCTCACCTCAAACCCGTGTCCTCTGGTTCTTGATGCCCCCACACTGGGTAAAAGGCTCTGTTCTTCAGCCTATCTATTCCCCTCAATAATTCAACTACATCTCAGCCTCCTGCACTCGAAGGAAGAAAGTCTGAGGGAGCACAATTTTTCAGGCCCATACAGCTGATCCAATATTGGTCTCAACACCACCTGCCCACTTTCCCCACGTCTCCTGACCTGTTGAGTTTATAGTCAATCATCCTCTATCTTGAACATAGTCAATGTCTCAGCCTCTGCAGCTCCTTTGGGAAGATGACATCAAAAACTGTTGTGCCAGTCAGAGCAATATGGGATGACTGGTGTAATGACAAAACATTGTCCCCAATGAGAACTGTGCAATGGTCTTCTGATTTCTGCCAAAGCCATGGTCAACAGATTCACCTGTTGCAGGTGGACAGGAGAGGAGGAGGTCAAGTAGGTCAATCCCTTGTGTTGGCTCATTCTCTACCTGCTGTAGAAAGAGCCTGGCAGACACATCCTTCAGGGTTCGGCCATCTCAGTGAGTGGCCGTGTGACCAAGCCATTCCCAATGATGGATGCTGAGGTCCACACCCAGTGTACACTCTGTACTCTTGCTTCTTTTAATGCCATTCGAGATTTTGCTCAGCTGACCAATAATGGTGGGCATTCATTAGGACAGTGAAAGCTTCCCATGGTGAAATCTGTGGGCTCCTTCCCATGAAGAGGCAAGTGAGGAAACAGTATGTTCTTTCTCCTTTCACCAGGGCCAATCCTCTCTCCGGGAATGGTTCAGTTTACCCTAATGGGTGCAATGGAATTGCCAGCATGTTTAATGAACACAACCCTCTATGGAGGTTTTTTTATCATGAAATGGCAGGACCTCCCTGGATTACATGTACTCTCTCGTGGAACATCAGGCCCAGCAGGATGCAGCAAAGCACCTGGAGCTCTCCCATTTGAGATCCATTCGAAATGTTCAAAATCGCAAAGGTGCAAGTTCGATTCCAGATGGAATCTTTATTTGTTGTATAATTCTGTATCTTAACCCATTTGTATCAACACCAGTGGTACCGGAACCCTGAGCTGGAGGGGGAGTGTCATTTAGTTTGTCAAGAGGCAGTCGGTTACTGTGCAGTGTGAGGGAACCTCAGCTTGTCCTGGGCTGGGCTCAAAGCCACGTTGCTGCTTCTCCAGAATTCCACACAAGTTCCTCTGCAGAAGGTCAGTAAACGTCAGACATTATTCTTCATTGGTAATAGTGGATTAAATGAAGGGGATTAAATGATTGAAATGTAGTTTGCAAAACTGATGTACTTCTTCAAATGTTATTGTGAAATGTGTTCACCTATTACAATGATGGTGTCTTCACTAAAAAGGAAACAAATGTCATTATTTTTGCTACATCCGACTGATTAAAATCTAAAATACCGGCGTTTTCTCTTGACTATTCAAATGCACTTTATTCTTTCCCACATTTCAAATTTCCTGTTTCCTACCTGCTGTATGAAAATATTTCAATATATAACCTTGTTGTTGTTTTTCTGTTTTCCAAAACAATGTTTTGATCCTGAAAAAAAAAGAAATTGCTGTATTAATAATTTCCCTCCACAGATGCTGCCGGAGCCGCTGAGTTCCTCCAGGAATTGGTTTTGTTTTTTTTTTGCTTCAGGGAGAAGAAGTGGATGTGTTGCATTTTCAGAAGGTCTTTGATAAAGCCATGCATAAAAGATCAACAAGGAATATTAAAATATGTGGATTTGGCAATGTTCAACTGGGATGGATTGACAATTCTTTAGCAGGCTAGGAACCGAGACTCCTTTTTGGGTGGCACATGGTGACTAATGAGCCATCGTTGAAACCATCGCTTGAGCCGGTTATTTTCAAGTACATTAATGATTTTGACAAGGAAGTACATTTAGTATTTCTAAGTTTGATGCCATGAAACTGAGAGTAATTAGGAGAAGCAAAAAGGATGCAAAGAGATTTCCAAGTGATCTCAGTCAATAGACAATAGACAATAGGTGCAGGAGTAGAGTCCATTCGGCCCTTCCAGCCAGCACCGCCATTCAATGTGATCATGGCTGATCATCCCCAATCAGTACCCCGTTCCTGCCTTGTCCCCATATCCTCTGACTCCTCTATTTTTAGGAGCCCTCTCTAGCTTTCTCTTGAAAGCATCCAGAAAACTTGCCTCCACTGCCCTCTGAGCCAGAGAATTTCACACTCACCACTGTGAGAAAAAGTGCTTCCTCGTCTCCGTTCTAAATGGCTTACTCTTTATTCTTAAACTGTGGCTCCTGGTTCTCCTGTGACTCCCCCAACATCGGGAACATGTTTCCTGCCTCTAGCGTGTCCAAACGCTTAACAATCTTATATGTTTCAATAAGATCCCCTCATCCTTCTAAACTCCAGAGTGTACAAGCCCAGCTGCTCCATTCTCTCAGCATACGACAGTCCCGCCATCCCGGGAATTAACCTTGTAAACCTACGCTGCACTCACTCAATAGCAAGAATGCCCTTCCTCAAATTAGGGGACCAAAACTGCACACAATACTGCAGGTCTCACTAGGGCTCTGTCAACTGCAGAAGGACCTCTTTGCTCCTATATTCGATTCCTCTTGTTATAAAGGCAACATGCCATTCACTTTCTTCACTGCCTGCTGTACCTGCATGCTTACTTTCATAGACTGATGAACAAGGACCCCCAGATCCCATTGTACTTCACCTTTTCCCAACTTGACACCATTTAGTAAGTAATATGCCTTCCTGTTTTTGCTACCAAAGTGGATAACCTCACATTTATCTGCATTAAACTTCATCTGCCATGCATCTGCCCACTCCCCCAACCTGTCCAAGTCACCCTGCATTCCCATAGCATCCCCCTCACA
Organism: Okamejei kenojei; assembly: GCA_035221665.1. Taxonomy (NCBI): domain Eukaryota; kingdom Metazoa; phylum Chordata; class Chondrichthyes; order Rajiformes; family Rajidae; genus Okamejei; species Okamejei kenojei. Next base: position 7,722 of record JAVHYY010001013.1, read on the forward strand.
GTTCACACTGCCACCCAGCTTTGTGTCATCTGCAAATTTGCTAATGTTACTTTGAATCCCTTCATCCAAATCATTGATGTATATTGTAAATAGCTGCGGTCCCAGCACCGAGCCTTGCGGTACTCAACTAGTCACCGCCTGCCATTCTGAAAGGGACCCGTTAATCCCTACTCTTTGTTTCCTGTCCGCCAACCACTTCTCTATCCATGTTAGCACTCTACCCCCAATACCTAATTTTGCCCACTAATCTCCTATGTGGGACCTTATCAAATGCTTTCTGAAAGTCCAGGTACACTACATCCACTGGCTCTCCCTTGTCCATTTTCCTAGTTACATCTTCAAAAAATTCCAGATGATTAGTCAAGCATGATTTCCCCATCAAAATCCATGCTGACTCGGACTGATCCTGTTACTGCTATCCAAATGTTTGGCTATCTCATCTTATATAATTGACTCCAGCATCTTCCCCACCACCTATGTCAGGCTAACTGATATAATTCCATGTTTTCTCTCTCCCGCCTTTCTTAAAAAGTGGGATAACATTAGCTACCCTCCAATCCACAGGAACTGATCCTGAGTTTATAGAACATTGGATTTCTAGAGCCACTTCCTTTAATACCCTGGGATAGTACGCAGCCTTGCGGTGCTCCTATGCTGAGTGTTTGCGGGTCTGAGATGTGCTTTCCCAGCCTCACATGCTGCTTCCTGTGTGTCAGGAAGCTGGTGATCCTCCGACAGTGGGATTCAGGCACAGTCAACTCGGAAAGTTTGGAGTGTAGTAGCTCTGGCACAATGGTGTTGAATGCAGAGCGAAAATCAACAAACAGGATCCTCGCATAGGTCCCCTGGCAGTCTAGGTGCTGTCGGATGAAGTGCAGGCCCAGGTTGACTGCATCATCCACTGATCTATTGCCCGATCTGCTAACTGCAGAAGTTTGTGATATTTTTCAGCTTGGCCAGCACAAGCCTTTCAAGGGTCTTCATGACTACAGAGGTCAGTGCGACAGGCCTGTAGTCATTAAGACAAATAATCCTTACCTGTTTGGGTACAGGGACATTAGTGGAGACTTTGAATCAGGCAGGGACAGTACATGTTTGCAGGGACTGGTTAAACTTGTCCGTATAGACCGGTGCTAGTTGTTTGGCACAGAGCTTGAGAGTAGAGGGGAAACATTGTCAGGTCCTGGAGATTTCCGGCTTTTCTGTCTTCTGAAAAGCCTCTCCACCTCCTCTATTTTTATTGTTGATGAAGTGATGTTGTTCAGCAAGGAGGGTGTGAGTAATTGTGTGTGAAGTGGTGATTGGAGGGGGGTGGGTGTAGAAGGGCCCAGTCTTTGCAGACTGAGGTCGGGCTGTGAGTGGGTGTGAAGTGTTGGTTGGGGTGGGAAATGGTCCTGTCTTTTCATACAATAAGGTTTTGTGATGGGTTGATCTTTTCTTTGCCCTTCACACCTCTGCTGCCTATTGACATGTTGTGAAATTTAGAAACATAGATAATAGATGCAGGAGGAGGCCATTCGGCCCTTCGAGCCAGCACCGCCATGGCTGATCGTCCCCAATCAATAACCCGTGCCAGCCTTCTCCCTTGATTCCACTAGCCCCTAGAGCTCTTTCTAACTCTCTCCTGAATCCATCCAGTGCCTCCACTGCCCTTTGTGGCAGGGAATTCCACAAATTCACAACTCTCTGGGTGAATACGTTTTTTCTCACCTCAGTCTTCCCCTTTATTCTAAGAATGTGGCCCTTGTTTCTGGACTCACCCAACATTGGGAACATTTTTCCAGCATTTAGCCTGTCCAGTCCTTTTATAATGTTATATGTTTCTATAAGATCTCCCCATATCCTTCTAAACTCCAGTGAATACGAGCCTAGTCTTTTCAAACTTTCCTCATATGACAGTCCGCCATCCCAGGGATCAATCTCGTGAACCTATGCTGTACTGCCTCAATCACAAGGATGTCTTTCCTCAACTTAGGAGACCAAACTGTACACAATACTCCAGATGTGGTCTCACCAGAGCCCTATACAACTGCAGAAGAACCTCTTTACTCCAATACTGAAATCCTCTTGTTATGAAGGCCAATATTCCATTAGCTTTCTTCACTGCCTGCTGTACCTGCACGCCAACTTTCAGTGACCGGTGTACAAGGACACCCAGGTCTCGCTGCACCTCCCCACTTACCTAACCTAACCCCATTGAGATAATAATCTGCCCCCTTGTTTTTGCCGCCAAAGTGGATAACCTCACATTTATCTATATTATACTGCATCTGCCACGCATCTGCCCACTCACTCAACCTGTCCAGGTCACCCTGCAACCTCCTAACATCTTCTTCACAGTTCGCACTACCACCCAGCTTTGTGTCATCCGCAAACTTGCTAGTGTTGCTCCTAATTCCCTCTGCCAAATCATTAATATATATGGTAACCAGTTGCGGCCCAAACACCGAGTCTTGTGGCACTCCACTCGCCACTGCCTGCGATTCTGAAAAGGACCCGTTCACTCCTACTCTCTTTGCTTCTGGTCTGCCAACCAATGTTCTATCCATGTCAACACCCTACCCCCAATACCATGTGCTCTAATTTTAGTCACCAGTCTCCCGTGCGGGACCTTATCAAAGGCTTTCTGAAAGTCTAGATACACTACATCCACTGGCACCCCTTCATCCATTTTACTTGTCACATCCTCTCAAAATTCCAGAAGATTAGTCAAGCATGATTTCCCTTTCATAAATCCATGTTGACTTGGACTAATCCTTTTACTGCTATCCAAATGCCCCATTATTACTTCATTAATAATTGATTCCAGTATCTTTCGCACCATCAAAGTCAGGCTAACTGGTCTGTAATTCCCCGTTTTCTCTCTCGCTCCTTTCTTGAAAAGTGGGATGAAATTAGCTATCCTCCAATCCACATAAACTGATCCTGAATCTATTGAACATTGGAAAATGTTCACCAATGCTTCCTCTATTTCTAGAGCCACCTCCCTGAGGACCCTGGGATGCAGACCATCAGGCCCAGGGGATTTATCATCCTTCAGTCCCATTAGCCTACCCAATACTATTTCGTGCCTAATGAAAATTTCTTTCAATTCCTCTACCCCCTTAGATCCTCTGTCCTCCAGTACATCTGGGAGATTGTTTGTGCCTTCCTTAGTGAAAGATCCGAAGTACCTGTTCAACTCTTCTGCCATTTCCTTGTTACCCATAATAATTTCACCCATGTCTGCCTTCAAGGGACCCACATTTGACTTTGCTACTCTTTTCCTCTTAATATATCTAAATAAGCTTTTACTGTCCTTCTTTATATTCCTGGCCAGCTTCCCTTCGTACCTCATCTTTTCAGCCCGTATTGCCCGTTTTGTTTCCTTCTGTTGTCCTATGAAAGTTTCCCAATCCTCTGGCTTCCGGCTACTCTTTGCTGTGTTATACATCTTTTCTTTTAGTTTTATTCTATCCCTAACTTCTCTTGTCAGCCACAGTTGCCTCCCTCTCCCCTTAGTTGAGAGAAAATCAGGAAGTAAAACAGCCCTGAGCTCAAAATAGACGAATCATTGTGGTTAAATTGCATAAAAGCTCTTAATGCAGCCTTAACCATTGCTGTGAATTTTGCTTCAGGTCCTGAATGTGATACGGGGAAAACGCAGAATCCCTCACTGTTCTTGGGATCTGTCAGATCTATATAATCTTCTGAATGAGCTTGGAAAACACAATCATTACACCTTGAGCCCTTCTAACCTCACATTTCCTTTACATTTAAAAAATAAACTTTAGGCAGAATAAATACAATTTACAAAACTATTTTTGAACAAAACGGTCCTGAGCCAAAACATCAGCTAGCCATGTTCTCCAGGGATGCTGCCTGACCTGCTGAGTTAGTCCATTATTCTGTGTCTTTCCTCGGTAAACCAGAATCTGCAGTTCCTTGTTTTATAGAAATCTAAAACAACATAAACACATCTTCAGACATTTTCAGTGCCTCTACATTCAATAGTGTCATACTCAATAGTATTAGCATTTATCTTTACAATAAACACCCTTAACACTCACGTGGCCCCCTGTGGTGAGATCCCTTCCCTTGTATGAGGGGTGTTCCCACCAGACTCATCCCTCAATGTCCAGCAGGAGAAGGTCCCTGTGGTGAGATCCCTTCCCTTGTATGAGGGGTGTTCCCACCAGACTCAGCCCTCAATGTCCAGCAGGAGAAGGTCCCTGTGGTGAGATCCCTTCCCTTGTATGAGGGGTGTTCCCACCAGACTCAGCCCTCAATGTCCAGCAGGAGAAGGTCCCTGTGGTGAGATCCCTTCCCTTGCATGAGGGGTGTTCCCACCAGACTCATCCCTCAATGTCCAGCAGGAGAAGGTCCCTAGACTGTGGTCCTCCCCCACAGAGTTTGTATGTTGGTTGCACCAAGCTTCAGTGCGTCCCTCAGCGCGTTTTCCTGCAGTCTGGAGTGGGTCAGGACAGCTGGCAACATTCCCTGATGGACCACACTTTGACATATCATTGCTTAACCCCTCAGCACAGTAACAGTGTGTGGGAGATGGGGCAATGTTCCTGTCCTTATAATCCAGCCTTTGGCCCACAGTGAGCAGCACCAGAACAGAAGTATTGCAATTGAAGTTTTATCTTTAGATACAAAAGAGACACTTCCTCACTCTTACATTCACCGGCCTTAGCATTGAAGGCAAGCATACCATACGCCTTCTTCACCACCCTAACTACTTGCGCTGACACCTTCCGTGAGCTATCAACGTGGGCTCCAAATGCACTGAAGATATGTGTCACAAACTGGCTCAGTCTAAAATTCTATGTTATTTCCCACAGGGAATCCACAAAATGAGGCCGAGGTTTTTCTGCAGCAGTTTGCCAGCTGGTTTGATGTTCGGTTTCTGTGTTTTCCTGCTTCGACCTGTTTCCACGCAGAGTAAGTGCTTTCTCTTCACCGGTCACAATCACCTTGCTTTACTTCATCATTGTCCGTGTAAACCCGCACCCCATTGTCAATCTCGCTTTCCTCTCCACGTCCCACAAATCCACCCCATCCTTGCTGGAGCTCCATGTGTGAGCCTCTCCCAGTAGCTCCCTCCCTCCCTTTCCCCTGCACCAAACCAAGGGTGGAACTGCCCTTGACTTATCGATCCAGTCGCAGCCCGAGAACTACCCGCAATGTCTTCACTTCACGCTCTGGCTCAGTTCCCTCAGGCACCGTCCGACAATCTACCATGGACCCCTCCTATTTCTCATCCTCACGCTGCCCCTCGGTGACATCAGCTGAAGTTTCACCGTTGCTTCCACAAGTTGACTGTGGACACCAGCTCGACCTCGCTAGCACCTCCCTCGACCCCTCCATAGTCTCCACATTCCCAGACTACACATGGGACATCCAGGACTGGATGGGCAGAATTCCCCCACAACTGAACACTTTGAATCCCAAAGCCGTTGTCTTCAGTCCCACCACAACCCCTTTCTCCAGCCAGCAATTCCATTCCATTCAAATCCCAGAATATTTGGGGGTCAGACTGGTGATTCAGTGGCAGCAAACCAGACTCCAGGATGGTGTGTTGCCTCCCTGGTGCCAGGGTCCAGGATGTCTCCCAGCAGCTGTGGGACATTCTCAAGGATGAAGGTGAAAAGCCAGAAGGCAGTGGGCACTTTGGCACAAATGGGATGGGTAGGAAAAGGGATGAGGAGGTCTGATAGTTTCCCTACCACTGACATGAGTCGCACTTCATTAACAACTCTCCAACCCTTCCACAAACTCACCTGTGGCCAGAGAACACACACAGATCTTTATCAAGGCTCGCTGGGCTCGTCATCTCCAGATTCCTCCCGTGTTAGTGAAGGTAGGAATAGGAAGAAAGGACAGATGAATGTTTGGCTCAGGACTTGGTGCAGGGGCAGAGATTCAGATTCAGATCTTTCAGCCATTGGCATCTCTTCTGGGGCAGACGTCACCTCTACAAGAGGGATAGTTTGTATCTGAAATGGAGGGGACCAATATGTTTGCAGGGAGGTGCACTAGTGTTACCAAGAGGGCTAAACTGGAGAGGCAGGGGGGTGAGGGGAAGGTGGAGATGAGGATAAGTAAGTTTCAAATGAAAGACAGACAGAGGGAGGTGAAGTTATATAGTGAAACTGATGGGTGGACGTATGTTCATTCCAATGCAAGGAGTATTGTGGGCAAAGTAGATGAACTTAGAGCCCAGATCGCTGTTGGGGACTAAGATGTTGTTTTCATTGTGGAAATATGGTTGTGACAGGGACATGACTAGCAGCTCAATGTTCCGTGTTTCTATGGGAAAAAGATGGGGGAATTGCTCTATTAATCAGGGAAATTATGTTGTTGGCACTCAGAGTGGAGACTCTGGATGGTTTGTCCATTGAGGTGATATGGGTAGAGCCATGTGAAAATAAGAAAGGTGCAAGCAATTCAACGGAATTGTATGAGAGGTCCCCCAATAGTGAGCAGGAAATAGAGGAACAGATGTGGACACAGATTACTGAAAGATTACACAAATGGATGTCTTGGGGGGTGACTAATGGTATATCCAATAGGATGTTTTGTAACAGTTGTGAATAGTGCAATGTGAGAAAGGAATCCAAAATGGACCTTGCGTTGGGAAATGAGTCTGGCCGGGTGACTGATGTTTTAGTGAAAGAGTATTTTGGAGATAGTGAATACAACTCCTTAAGTTTTAATATTAGTTTGAATAGGGATAAGTCTGGACTGTGCGACAAGACATTAATTTGAGTAAGGAAAACAACACCATTATTAGGCAGGAGCTTGGTAAGGTACACTCAGAGCAGTTGTTATTAAGTTACTACAAGTCTGAGATTGACAATTGTCTGAAGGTCAGTTGATCCAAACTCAAGGCCGACAAGTTCCAGTAAGGAGGAGAGATAAGACTGGCAAAGTAAGGGAACCTGAGATGACCAAATACATTTGTAAATTTGGTCAAAAATAGAAAGGGAACACAATGCAAGGTTCAAGAATATGATAGCAGAGGGCCATTGAGGAATATAAAGCAAGGAGGAAAGAACTCAAGCGGGCGATTAGAAGGGAGAAAATAGGCCACAAAATGGCTGTGGCGATTTGGAGTAAAGAAAGTTCCAAGGCTTCTTATACTTACGTTAAAATCAAGACGGGAGACAAGGAGAAGGTAAACAAGGATAAATGAAGGAAACTGAAACTTGAGTTAGGGGATGTAGGTGAGGTGTCAGATAACTCCTGGGATGAGAGGAGCAAGGGAAAAGGGAAAAATGAAATAAAATAAAATATGTCAGTAAAAAGGTGGGGTGGATTGTTTGGGGATTTGTTGCCTGGAAGCCAAGAATTCAATGTTCATACCATTAAGTTGTCAGATAACCAAGAGAAATATGAAGTGAGATTTCTTCAGTTTGCATGTGGCCTCACTGGCAATAGGAGGAGGCCAAGGACAGAAAGATCAGTATGGGAATCGGGAGTTTAAATGGTTTATTTGTTTAGAGAGAGAATTCAGCGAATTAAAGAACTGTGAGTCACATGGCAACGGTAGGAAACAATTGGAAAGGATTCTTTGGGATAGAATTGACTCCCATTTGGAACAAAATAGATGAGAGGATTAAAGACAGTAGGCATGACTTTTACGTGGCATTGTCTCCAGTGATTTTAGTGAGGCACTTGGTAAAGTCCCCCATGATAGACTGATGCTGAAGATTAATAAGCATGGGATTTTACTTCGGAGTCACGTGAGTGACTTCGTGAAGACCCCGCCAGCACGCATGCGCGTCATATCGTCGCGCGCACTCACACCGGCAGGCTGGGGGGGGAGTGCGCTCTCTCCACCGGCTCCTTCACAAGACCGGCAAAAAGGTAAGTATTACCTTTTTTCTTCACAGCATGGACAAGGGCCGGAGGACGACGCTATTGAGGAGCTGAGCTGCGGCCAGCCAATGGCCCTTGTCCCCGGAGCTGCAAGGAACGCCGGCAGCTTCAACGCACGGTGGGGGCAGGAATGCGGAAGTCGGGTGCTCCCGCTGATTCAGGGGCCGGCTCACCCGAATGGGTTACCGCTCTGGAGCTGGATGCAACGGATCCAGACTCCGAGCCCCCGTCCCCCAAGAGAATAAGGGGGGATACAGGTACGTGGCAAGGGGTCTTGTTCTTTACAGGCAACCCCTCCCCGAGCTCCAGAAGACCCGAGGGGCTGGGCCGAGGGACAGCCGCACGACAGGGGAGCCCTGCAAAGTGCAAATACGTACCGCAGCCAGGGATATCTGCCATAGTGCAGCCCGGCCATAACACTGCTGCGTCGAGTAGGCCTGCTGGAGCAGATACCGCCGACAACACACACCGTCAGGCTGCGGTCAAGGGCGGAGGTGGCAGCAGGAAGCGGTCGGTCAGCTCAGCTCTGGGAGCGGCCGACCATGCGCCTCCACGCTAAAAGATGGGCAAGTGTGGAGGTAAGCCTGCACGGACTCCGGGGAGCCAGGTTCCGGGGGCCGGCGCCGATTCAACTCACCTGCCTTCATTATCAGGCAGGTGGGCCGCCACAGTCTGGGAGAAGACAGACTAGCGGAGAGTCCGTGCGGGAGTCGTATGATCCTACTTGGGCTGTAGGTCACGACGACCTGCCATTGGACCCTAGACAGCACCCTAAGGGGGTGTGGTCCGATGGTGGAAGCCCCAGTGAGTTCGCAGGGCCTGGGGAAGTCGGCTTGTCCGCTGCATATAGCAGGGACGGTCGCATAGAGCGGTTGGAGCTCTTAGTGGTGCAACACCTCCAGCGGGACCGGGAACGAGAAGAACGGGACTCGTGGGCATCCACTAGCCGTGCAAGGACACCACTCAGCTCCTCATCATCTCCAGCCAGAAGCATTAATGATTGCCCAGCTGCTGAGTTTGACGACAACCAGGGAAAGCCAGTGACCGCTGAACCAGAGCATGAGGAGGATATGTTGGATGTGGTGAGTGAAGTTTTGCCGTTTCCACCCAGACAGGTGAACCCCTGCACCACGAATTGGTGGGCACCATTGATTGCCTAATTACGCACCAACTCTGGAGTCAGATTCTCAATAATACCTTGGAGAAAGGTTCTCCACGGGCATAACGGCGTTTGCTAAACCCTGGTCGGGGATAATGTGTCCAGTAAACAGCAAGATGCACTGGCACTCCTATGAAACGCCCAGTATGAGATAAACTGCCTGCGTAAGAGCTCCATATAGCCCACACTAAACCCCAAATTCGCGGGGTTGTGCCGACCATTACCGCTCCACCGCCGCATCAGTTGCTTGGAGACCTGTCTAAACAGATGAAGGGACTGGACAAAGGAGGCCAAAACAGTGGGCCTCATGAAACTCCATCGGCCAGAGTTTACCCATATCACCGGCAACAGCCTAATACAACCTGTGAACCAAGGCTGCCGGATAGGGCACAAAGATCCTACCTACATCCATCTCAACAAATACAACGACCTTTTAGGGCAAGGCCATCAGCGGCCTGCATGGGAAATGCGGCCGCCGGCCCGTCAACCTCCATAACGTCCACCCGAAGCACCGTATGTATGGAACCGCCGTTCACTATGGAGGTAAGGGGGTCTGGCTCCTCTCACGCCGTAGTATCCCTCCTGTACGAATAGGTGGGCGATTGCGGGCGGCCTTGGACATATGGGAAAACTGTCACCACAGATGAGTTTATTTTACAAAGTGTTCAAGGGTATATAATTCGTTGGAGGTATAGATTCCCATACCCAGCATTCGCCTCGTAGGAATTTACTCTATCCCGAAAAGAGGTGGAGGCAGGGCATGCTGAAATTATATGGCGAGCAGGGAAAAGTGGTAATTGGCATAACCAAGCATGGACCTATTGAGTTTGAGTCTAATATGTTCACCAGCAGTAAAAAAGAAGGGGGATGTCGGATTAAAAATCGATTTAGCTGAGTTGAACACTTTTGTACAATATACCCATGTCAAAATGGATAATTTTGGAACAGCTAGGTGGATGCTTTACTCAGGGTACTTTATGGCATGTATCGATTTGAAAGAAGCATTTTACGAGGAGTCGCGGTGAGGGATTTCGTGCCCACCGCTCCCACCCTCTATCATAAGGTCAACCAGGTAGTTCTACGTTTTCATCTTACTATTTTTAGTCATGGTTTGGTTCTGTGATTCCACACCGTTGCTTTGAAGGATGCCGCGCATGCGTGCTGGCGGGGTCTTCACGAAATCCCTCACCGCGACTCCTCGTAAAATACAGATCAACTTTCAAACTTGGTAAGTTCTCGTTTAATCTTACTATTAACATTGAAATGTTTGTCAGCATGCAGAATGGGCAGACTAGAAAACAGAAGGCAATATTCAGGCATGAAATCTGTGACCAGTGGAGTTCTATATGGATCTCTGCCAGGACCACTGTCGGTCATGATTTATACAATGAATTTAAATGTTGATGGGTTGGTCAGAACATTTGCAGCTGAGAACAAGATTGCTGCACTGTGTACAATGCTGTCAAACTATCAAAGTATGTTGTAAAGTAATGAATGGGATATAGACCAGCTACACAAATGTGTGGACAAATGACAGATCAACTTTAATCTAAGCACCTGTGAGGTGTTGCACTTTGGGAGGTTGAATATAAGGGGAAGATATACAATTAACGGCAAGGCCCTTAACAGTATTGATGTACCGAGGGACCTTGGGATCCAAGTCCCGAACTCTGAAAATGGTAATACAGGTAGATAGTGGCAATGAAGGCAGATGGCATTGGTTGGATCATTGGGTTTAAGAGTCAGGAAGTCGGGATGTGATGCAGCTTTGTAGGATTTGGTTAGGCCGGATTTCAAGCATTATCTGCAGTTCTGGATGCCCCAAAAAGATGCAGAGACTTTGGAGACAGGGCTGAGAAGGTTTACAAGAATTATGCCTGTGTTACTGGATATTAGCTACAGGGAGAGGTTGAATAGACTTGGATTGTTTTCTCTGGAATGTTTGACATTGAAGTGAGGCTTGAGAGAATAATACCAAATTATAAGCGGCAAGGTCAATGTAGACAGCCAGAATCTTTTCCCCTGGATGGAAATATCAAATACAAGAGGGCATGGCTTTTAGGTGAGAGGGGAAGAGTATTTTACACAGAGTGGTGAGTGGCTGGAACATGCTGCTGGTGGTGATGGAGGGAGATGTGTGAATAGGATTTAAGAGACTTGTGGATAGGCACATGGACATGCAGGGAATGGAGAGATATGGATTATATGTAGGCAGATAAGAGTTGGTCGTGGAATTATGCTCGACATAGACCTTGTGGGCAGAGGAGCTTGTTCCTGTGCTGAACTGTTCTATGTTGTAAATCGCTGTGGAATGAGGAGCAGGCGGGGAGGCAGGAGCATGTTTATTCTGTTCCAGGTCTGTCCGACAAGGGCCGGGGATGCAGTGTGTACAGGATCGGCCTGATCTCCACCCACATCAGGAAACCCCGTCACAGGGAACACCGGCTGGAGACCCGACACAAACGCCCTTCCACCTCCGTCTGTCTCCCACTCACTCTTCTCATGTCATGAAGTATCCCTGGATCAGGCCAGGTTATTCCAGCCAGCCATCTATTCACAAACTCTGTCCGTCTCACTGGAGGTTCTGTGGGAGATCAAAACATTCTGGAAATAAATGAAATTCAAAATTAATAATTACAGACATAGAGTGGAGGAAATGTGTTTAAAATGTTAATTCCTACATTTTTCCTATTTCCAACAGAAATCAGAAATCAGATTTATTTCTTGGATAATGAAGGCAACATTGTGTTAAAAGGACCGGACAATCCTGGGAGTGACACTGTTGTCTGGGAATGGGAACCACACTCAGGGCCGGGAAAACAGACAGTGGTAACTCTCCGCATTGCGGACAAGGGCACGTGGAGCAAACAGTTGGGTAACGCAGACAAGAACCAGGAGGTGGATGTGGATGACCGCACTGGTAATCTGACAATAAAAAAACCAAGATTTAAATGGTCAGGATTGTTCACTTTAACCCAAACACATCCGAGGACCCAGATGCTGAAACAATATGAAATATATGGGATCAAAGGTGAGTGGGCGAGACACGGATCAACAATATGTTTCTCTGTAAATAATGTCACGTGTAATGATGAAATATGGCGGGAATTGTGAGACTTCTTCCACCCGATGAATCTCCCTCCCAATGAAACAATTGGGGGAAAGATTTGTCTTCATTGATTCTGTGGGCCTGGGGTGAGATTGTCAAGTGACACTGCTGCTCAATGTTACCCAGTGAACCAGGTCCATGCCTCACTTGGTTGAGATCCCAGAGGAGATCCTTCATCTGTGGAACTTACACTGGTGGGAGAGTTCCCACCTTGAGGGCGGTCGGGGGAGACATGACAGGGACAAATGGACAAACGTATCAATCCAGTTACATCTAAACGCTGTTTGCATTCACTGGTCAGAGTGTTGCCGGTTGCACCAGCAGTGTCACAGTGGGAGAAACAGCCGGCATTTACCTGTGGGAATATGAACAGCTTCAGGACTTCCACCCATGCGTTTCACAACGAGGAATTCCAGAACTTGCTGACAGTACTTGCGGTGAATCTGCCAGCGCTCCCCTTCACTTCTCCACGTGGAGACCAGGACTGGAGCAGGAATATGCTGATACCCCCCACACTGGCACCGGGAAAACTGCTCCCGGATCCGGTGCCTGGGTGGAGACTCTTCAGGAATCAAAACTAATCGTTATTGTAGAATTAGACTTTTTCATGATAAAAAAAAATGAAATATTCAATATTAATAAATGTGTTTCCTTCTAAAAGTTGTTGCCACTCAGAACCATTCCAACAGCTTGGGAGCTTTAGCAGAGGATGAACAAGGCCTTTGCCTCCTGTAGATCATTCTCCACAGGTGTAAAGGGATTGGGATGTGTTCATTGCTCTAACGTTTGACGAGATACAGTGAATGAGGTTGGATCCAACTACTTTGATCTTCATGTTTTCCCCAGTGAAATCTCCATTGCAGAATAGTCTAGGCTGCAGGTGTACGTGCTGAGGGACACACTGAAGTTCAGGGCGGGCAAAGCAAAGGCATTGTGGAATAAATCTACAGTCCATGGACCTTCTGCCACCAGTCCCCGCCGAGCTAAATCTAATGTACAAACCTCTGAAACACTTGAATTCGTATAATCTCAGGATGCAGCATGAGTGTCAAGAGTGTTATGTGCATAAAATGTGTGAACACTGACTGCCAAAGTGAGGACCAATAACACTATGTCTGTGTAGTCTGAACAATATCACATTCAGATTTAGATTCATATTAGTTCATTGTCATATACATTTGGGTAAAACATTGTTCAGATAAAGTAAATTATAATAAAAGGTACATTAAAAAATGTAACAAAAGCAAAACAGCAGAATGGTGCAGAGATTGCAGTGCAGTCTGAAGTAATGCAAAATAAAAACTCATGTTTATGAAAATGCCCCAGGGGATGATTGGTTTAACGTGTGATGTGTGTTTGTGGCTCTGGGCTTGGACTAGCTGGAGTTTAGAAGAATGAGGGGCGGGTCTAGGTTTTCAGTTGAGGTGAGATTGAGCCCAGTCATTGGACTTGTCCACACCACTACTCACTCTGAATCTCATTCATCTGTTTTTCACAGTTGAGGCAAGTCCACAGACCCCTCTGCTGGGCAGTGACGTCACACTCAGCTGCACCATCTCCAGACTCTCAGATACAGTCAGTCTCCACTGGAGACCCATGGACTCATCCCAGCACAACAGGAGCAATACTGATCAGATCCGCCTGGATAACACGGTCTATCTGATGGTTCAACACGTTACAGTGGAGGATGGGAAGCTGTATGTGTGTGATGTGCAGGAAAACGGAACCATTGTTCACACAAGTAGCGGAGATTTTACTGTAAACAACAGTGAGTGCAAACATCTCCCATTGGATATCAAGTAGACACTTGTATCACGGTGCTTCTTGTAACATTATGTGTGCGCCCTGTGAAGAACTGTGGCAGTGACCAACTGCTCTCCAGTATAAAACGCTGCAATGATCAGGGAGAAGTTTCCAGAAAGTCTCTCTGTGGAGCAGCTGCCTGCTTGTCTCTGTGTGACAGACACACACACACAGCACAGGAGGGGGATGTCTTTCTGTAACCATTGTTCAGTAAAGTATTTTGTTAGTTTAACTTGCCATCAATGCTCCAGTATCTGAGACTGAGATACTGACACAGGACTCGCATCAAAGTAGGCGAGAAATAATATTGGGTAGGCTAATGGGACTGAAGGATGATAAATCCCCTGGGCCCGATGGTCAGCATCCCAGGGTCCTCAGGGAGGTGGCTCTAGAAATAGTGGACGCATTGGTGATCATTTTCCAATGTTCAATAGATTCAGGATCACTTCCTGTGGATTGGAGGATAGCTAATGTTATTCCCACTTTTCAAAAAAGGAGCGAGAGAAAATGGGGAATTATAGACCAGTTAGCCTGACTTCAGTGGTGGGAAAGATGCTGGAGTCAATTATTAAAGAGGTAATAATGGAGCATTTGGATAGCAGTAAAAGGATTAGTCCAAGTCAACATGGATTTATGAAAGGAAAATCATGCTTGACAAATCTTCTGGAATTTTTTGAAGATGTGACAAGTAAAATGGATGAAGGGGTGCCAGTGGATGTAGTGTATCTAGACTTTCAGAAAGCCTTTGATAAGGTCCCGCACGGGAGACTGATCACTAAAATTAGAGCACATGATATTGGGGGTAGGGTGTTGACATGGATAGAAAATTGGTTGGCAGACAGAAAGCAAAGAGTAGGAGTGAACGGGTCCTTTTCAGGATGGCAGGCAGTGGCGAGTGGAGTGCCACAAGGCTCGGTGTTGGGGCTGCAACTGGTTACCATATATATATATATTAATGATTTGGAAGAGGGAATTCGGAGCAACACTAGCAAGTTGCGGATGACACAAAGCTGGGTGGTAGTGCGAACTGTGAAGAGGATGTTAGGAGGTTGCAGGGGGACCTGGACAGGTTGAGTGAGTGGGCAGATGCGTGGCAGATGCAGTATAATATAGATAAATGTGAGGTTATCCACTTTGGCGGCAAAAACAAGGGGGCAGATTATTATCTCAATGGGGTTAGGTTAGGTAAGGGGGAGGTACAGCGAGACCTAGGTGTCCTTGTACACCGGTCACTGAAAGTTGGCGTGCAGGTACAGCAGGCAGTGAAGAAAGCTAATGGAATGTTGGCCTTCATAACAAGAGGATTTCAGTACAGGAGTAAAGAGGTCCTTCTGCAATTATATAGGGCTCTGGTGAGACCACATCTGGAGTATTGTGTACAGTTTTGGTCTCCTAATTTGAGGAAGGACATCTTTGTGATTGAGGCAGTGCAGCGTAGGTTCACGAGATTGATCCCTGGGATGGCGGGACTGTCATATGAGGAAAGATTGAAAAGACTAGGCTTGTATTCACTGGAGTTTAGAAGGATGAGGGGGGATCTTATAGAAACATTTCAAATTATAAAAGGACTGGACAAGCTAAATGCTGGAAAAATGTTCCCAATGTTGGGTGAGTCCAGAACCAGGGGCCACAGTCTTAGCATAATGGGGAGGTAATTTAAGACTGAGGTGAGAAAAAACTTTTCCACCCAGAGAGTTGTGAATTTGTGGAATTCCCTGCCACAGAGGGCAGTGGAGGCCAAGCCACTGGATGGATTTAAGAGAGAGTTAGATAGAGCTCTAGGGGCTAGTGGAGTCAAGGGATATGGGGAGAAGGCAGGCACGGGTTATTGATTGGGGACGATCAGCCATGATCACAATGAATGGCGGTGCTGGCTCGAAGGGCTGAATGGCCTCCTCCTGCCCCTATTTCCTATGTTCCTATGTCAGATAGAAAGTGTAGTCACCACGACAACCGCCAGCACTTGCTGCTCACACTCACACTGGGGGTCCCGGCCCACACATCAGCACTGAGCAGCAATCCGTCCCCTCTCCCCTCACTCACCCTTCTCTCCGAGTCTGCTGTTGCTTGAAGTGACTCCAGCTGCTGCAGACTCGGGCCTCGGATCAGCATTCAGCTGGGAGCAGGACCCGGGAATCACTGGGTGGGAATGGGAGAGGGATGGTGGGAATAATGGGACGGGAAGACCCGACCCACTTGAAGTGCCAACCTGTCCGGGTCAGTCCTGCGCAGGCATCCTCTGGGACAGAAGGACAGACAGACAGACAGACAGACAGACAGACAGACAGACAGACAGACAGACAGACAGACAGACAGACAGACGGGACTGAGATTCCCGGACAGTCCGGGTGTGGGGGCGAACCTAATGTTGAAATGTTGAGTGGAATATCCAAACTTCACTGCAATTTACTGCCCAATGTACAGCACATTGTATTTTATAAAGATCTGATGAGTTTAGTGCGGCATTCATGAAAGATGTTACATTTGAAACTTGATCAGCTGAACCAAACACCACCAATGTTTATAAGAATACGGTTGAGAATCTGTGTATGGCCCGGTAACTGTAATACTGAAAGGAGTTATCCTCTGTCTCTCTGATACAGATTTATATGATGGGAGATACACACTTTACCGCTCCAGCACAGATCACAGTCAACTTCACCTGGTTTGTTATAATAATGGTGATGGCTATTCCCGTGCTGAGTGGATCTGGACACCTCCTCACCTTCACCAGCATAATAGCTGCAGAACGTTCTCAGCCCATCAATGTCAACGGGACCGACTTTGGGAATCGACTGTTGACCTCAGGGAAACCCTTTGATGGCAAGGATTTCAGTGTGAGGATTGTCCCCGTTTTGTTTCAAGATGCCGGAACTTACGCCTGTTTTCTGGAACAAAATCCATTTCCCACCATTGATCTAATCACAGTGAAAGGTAGGAGAGAATGTTGCCACTGAGTTTACTGATGAGCTTATTGTTTATAATGTAAACAACCTGCTTGTTTCCACAGTCACAGCTGAACCGTCTGATGCAGTGACTGAGGGAGACAACGTTACCCTCACCTGCTCTGTGTCTCACGTCCCTGAGTCAATGAGACTGGTTTGGATCAATGGCGATGGCAAAAGTGTTGGAGAAAAGACACTGACTGTGGAAGAGAAATCGCAAAGTCTGGTTATTCAGAAAGCTGAGAGAGGCAGAGGGAACTGGAGATGTGGTTTGTTTCATGAAGACCTGCCCCGGCTTTTTGTCCCGTACTATCAGGAGCCCCGTGGTAAGTGATAAGGGTTTGCTCTTCATACTTAGAGCCATGATTGAGTTTTGATGTCGCTTATTGATCCTGACATTTGAGTGGAATATTTTCTTCCAGTTTGAGTGGTCTTACTCTGTTATGAATACCGAGTTCTCAAATCTCAAATCACACTTCCCGAACCCCACTTCTCTCTCCCCCCCCCTTCATTGTTCATGCATTTATCCCACCACCCAGTTATCCTATTCTCTTCCCTTCCTCTTTCTACTCATTTCCCACCGCTTCCAATTGAAGAGTTTTCCTGTAATGTTCTTGCTCCACTTCCACCCATATCCCTCCCTCTGTTACTGATCCGACTGTAGTTCAGTCAGTATTAGTTGACCTGATCCATGTCATGTTTTACTGCATGCCGCTGTGTACTCAAACACTCATCTGGCACTCAGACCATACCCCTCCATTCCCTTCACGTCCATATACCTATCCACTTTACTCTTAAATGTTAAAATCGATCCTGCCTCGACCACTTCTGCTGGAAGCTCATTCCACACAGCCACCACCCTCTGAGTAAAGAAGTTCCCCCTCACGTTACCCGAAACTTCTGTCCCTTAATTCTCATGTCATACCCTCTTGTTTGAATGTTCCCTACCCTCAATGGGAAAAACGTATCCACGTCAACTCTGTCTATCCCTTTCATCATTTTAAAGACCTCAATCAAGTCCCCCCTTAACCTTCTGCGCTCCAAATTATCTAGTCTGTTAGTCCAGCCTCTGGTTAGATTCGTTGCTGAGCTTGAACTTACAACACCTAAGTATTTGAGCTCTGTGTGTTTATTATAACAAACAACTTCTTCTTATGTATGGACCCTGTTATTACCCATGTTTATACTGACAACCTTTGTCTCCATTTCACCCCTCCATGTTGTCATTATCTCCATCCATCTACTCATCACCATTCCCCACCTGTACCCACCTATCTATCACTCACCATGCTTTGTCTCATGCCTACTTCCTTCCCCAGTAGTCATCTACCTTTCCATCAGTCTGAGAATGCATCCTGCCATGAAATGTCATCCATCCATTCCCTCCACAGATGCTGCCTGACCCATTGAGTTTCTCCAGCACTTTGTGTTGGATCAACATTACAGAATCTGCAGTTTCTTGTGTGACAAGGTCAGGCTGAAAGATTATTGTCCAACATTTACACATTTGTTCTCTTTTCCCACAGGAAGTGGAAATTATATTTACTTTTTCCATCAGGAAGGCAACTTTGTATTGAAAGGACCAGACAGTCCTGGAAATGGCCCCATTGACTTGGAATGGAGGCCACACTCAGGGCAACAAACCACAAAGCGATTGGCCACTTTCCGCAGAGAAGATCATCAGTGGGCCATACAATGGAGTGATGAATACAATCAAATACCAGGCATTTCCCAGAGGATGCATGCGGACTGGGGTACCCTTAATCTGAGGATCAGGATGCCCACATTCGAACTTGCAGGACAGTTCACCTGGAATCAGACACAGCCCGCTGGGAAAATCCTGAGACAGTGGGAACTATTTGGGATTAAAGGTAATAGAGTCATAATGTCACACAGCACTGAAACAGGCCCTTTGGCCCAATTCATCCGTACTGACCAACTACCCATCTAAACATCCAATTTGCCCTCATTTGGCCAATATCCCTTTAACGGTTTTTCCATATACGTTTAAATGCCGTTTAAATACTGTACCTGCATCAAACACTTCCTCTGCTCAATCTCTCCATAAGGTATGTACATGTACCACTCTCTTTGTCATAAAGCTGCCCCTCCTATTAAGGGGTATATCAAATCTGCCCCTCTCATCTTAAACGTGTACTATCTCGTTTTTGATTCCCCAATCCTGGGGAAAAGACCATGTGTGTTCACTATAGATATGCCTCTCATGATTTTATTCACCCCCATATAATCTCTGTTAAAGACATCCAATAAATATAATCAGTCTGAAGAAGGGTCTCAACCTGAAACGTCACCTATCTATGTTCTCTAGAGTTCAAAGTTATTTTATTTTCAGGTGTACCAATTAAGGGGCAGTGATATTCATATTACCAGACCTGCTGAATAACTCCTGCACTTTATGTCCTTTTATGTATTAATTAATCTGCATCTGCAGTTCAGTGTTGATGCCATCACTGAGCACGGCTGCTCAACATTCGGCCGACTGTCTGTCTGTCTGTCTGTCTGCAGGAAAAAGACAATTCTGCCGCAGTAGTTCACAAAGCTGTTGGTGAACTGAACCACATGTGTCTGTTTCCATAGTTGAGGCCGACTCACCGAGGCCAGTAATGGGCAGTGACATCACCCTCAGCTGTACCATCTCCAGACTCCCAGATACCGTCAGTCTTCAGTGGAAACCAAGACGCCCATCTCAGCAGAACAGGAGGAGCAACACTGATCAGATCTGTCTGAATAACACCGTCTATCTGATGATCCAACACGTTGGAGCAGGAAATCCCAATCTGTACACGTGGGAAGTGCAGGAAAATAGCTCCATTGTTCTCACTGGAGACACCAATGTAGAAGTGGATCAGGGTGAGTCCAAAGCTGCCTTGCAGCAGGTATTAAATAGTTCTTGGTATCAAACTGTTCCACATTGTATAGTGAGCACTGACTCCACCCGTGGGCTTCCACACTGCAGGATGTGGACATTGCCTTTACCCTGGGACATGGTGTAAATATTACATGGTGGCACTAAGGTTGATGGAGCCACACACACAGGAGAACCAAGGGATTCATTTCAGTTCACCTGCATGAATACTGCTTCTGTCCACAGCCTGAACCTGCACCACCTCCTACAGACAGACAGACAGACAGAGAGACAGACAGACAGAGAGACAGACAGACAGACAGACAGACAGACAGACAGACAGACAGACAGACAGACAGAGAGACAGACAGACAGACAGACAGACAGACAGACAGACAGACAGAGAGATTCACCTCCCAGACCGCTCTCTCTCTCGGGAGTGTCCGGGAGGTTTCATTCCATCCCGGGACTGAGATTCCCGGACAGTCCGGGTGTGGGGGGCGAACCTAATGTTGAAATGTAGAGTGGAATATCCAACCTTCACTGCAATTTACTGCCCATTTTACTTCGGAGTCACGTGAGTGACTACGTGAAGAAGCCCCGCCTGGCGCTGGAACGGCATTACGTCGACGCTGACGGCAGAGCAAGAGCTGCAGAGGCAGCTCCTCGACAGCGGTAGGTACGGCCCGCAGGTAAGTGCAGGGGAAAAACACTTTCAGGGTCTAAAAATCTCCGTGGCTGGTACTGAATACCAGAATTTAAAACTAATTTAAAAGTAAAAAATAAGTTGAAAAACAACGGAGTTTTAAAAAAGAACGTCCTAAGGGGAGCGATCGGAACGGGAGATTACGGAGCCGGTTCCGATACCGGTGGCCGTCAAAATTACGTTAGAAAGGTTTTTTAGTCGCTCCACAGTTCGTTTGGCACGGGGGGGGGGGGGGGGGGGGAATTTTATAAAGTCAGAAAGGCCATAATTTTTAAAAAATTCAATAAAAGGCCTTCAGACTAAAAAAGGTTATGGCTTGAAAAAATAATGGAAAAAAAAAAAAAAAAAGATTCCAAAAATAAAGTAAATAAAGAATTCAAGCCAAAAAAGGGTTAAAAGGCCCAAAAACATTCCCTAACCTACCCTAAAGGGGTTTCATATATTAATATATATGATGAATTATGGTGGGAATATCTACCTCAGAGATTTGAAGGTAGTCTCCTTGAGGAAAAAACTCAGGAGTAATAAGGGCAGTAAAAATAAAATGGAAAACTGACCCTAAAAAATGCACTGATAGTGGTGGCTGGTCATGAAGTACCCACCACAGCACCAGGAAAAAAAATATATATATAATATATATAATATATACAGGTGTAAGTACAACACCTGAATAAGAAGTGAGGCCATGGAAAATAACCATGGAAAACAAAAATTAATTGGTCTCTCACTAAAGCTGTTATGATTAAAACAGCGGAATAATAATAAAACTTTTTATGTTTTATTTTAAGTACACTTCAGCACAAAATAAAAAAAAAATATATATATATATATATATATATATATATATATATATATATGTGTACTAGGTTTGATACCTGAATGTATGAGTGAGACCATGAAAAATAAATATGAAAAAAAAAAAAAAATTTTGGCCTCACCAAAGCTGTTATAGTGAAACAGCAGAATATGATAAAACTTTTAAGTTATAAAGATATCAACGGTGAATCCGGTTATGATATCCATGTCTCAATTAGATGAGATATAAGGAAATACGATTTTAAAAGTATTTCACACTGGTGCATGGCATTTCCATTCAATGGAAAACAAATAAAATATTGTGCAAAATAACCAATACATTTAAAGGAAAATTAATTGCCATCAGTTTGTGGAGCTCATTGGGAAGAAATATATAATATTTAGGGACCAAATCTGCACTCTAGAGTTGCAGATCAAATCAGGTTATGTTAAAATCCTGATTATTATGGAATAAAACCTGCCTTATGATTATTCAAAGTATTGATTACAAAATAAACAGACTATTGGTCTTTAAACTTTGGGGGAAAAAAATTATGATCCAATATAAAGATTTGATAATGGATCAAAGCTAAGGCAGAAGTACGAAAAATAAACATAATCAAACATAGCCTTATCCGAACCCATATAATTGGGAAAAGAAGGCCTGAAGTACGTGGAAGAGGTACAAACAACTGTTACAAAATAAATTCATGAAATCTCCGATTGTGGGGGATTACAGGTGTATTATGATCATTCATTTAATATAACTAAGGACTACAAAAAAATTAGAAAGGATTGGTTCACCTGTATAAGAAAACGTAAAAATTTGATTTTAGGTTTGCACCCAAAAGTAACTCCAATAAACAAGGGGTACGTATATATATATATATATTATAAATTACCTCAGTGTACAAATGTGATGGCATAAACCATAAAAAACATCGTTTTATATACACTTTCACAGTGCAAGAATATTTTATTAAAATGGAACATCTTCAACATTGAAATACAGTTGTTATTAACAAAGTGTTAATCAAATATTACAGGTGCTTGAAATTAATTAAAATGGGTCAAGCAGTGCAAGTTAAAACATTGTCTAAAGGGTTAAATCCAGTTTAAGGCTGTTAAACATAATACTGGAAGAACAATTGCACTGATAAGATCAGCACTTGCACTAATGAGGACATGGTCATGGTTATCTTGATCACATTTAAATTAGAGTCAGCTGCAAATTAGTGCTGCAATTACAAGTCTGTTGAAAGGCAAAGACTTGACCCATCACATAAAGCCTATGTTTTAGGCATTCATAAATATTCATAAATTACTATTTAGGAGTAATTCAGCACCATAAGAGGGGGAAAATTGTTCCATGATACAAATATGTCTTATGGTTTTGTTGACATACTTTGTCCCTCCATTAGAAAAGGAGCCTAGGTAAGAGCAATAAAGCTCCAAAGGAAGAAATACAGAAGATTATAAGAATATGTATGCCTTTGTGAGAGGCTTATACAAATACCAAATGATACATTATCATTATTAAAGTAATGGATTAAAAAAAAAAAAAAGGGGGTTCACAAATTGCTTCAACAATAAGCTTAGCAGCTGTTGCAAGCTGAAGCAAGTATTAACAGATGATGGACAGTTTCTGTGAATATTTGGGTAAGATAAAAATATTATCTATTCTTATAAAGATAATTGATACGTCTCTTTGTTGGGACTACGGACAATAATACCAGGTAAATGCAAATGAATTGGCCTAAGAAATTCTCCAAACATTTGTATTAATTATTGAATTATAATTATAGAATTATGGATTAAATATCGATTGTTCTATTATGGAAGTGTCCAGGTCATAACAAGGTGTACAATACCACGGATGTGGCGTATATTAAATCACATCAGATAAGTAAAATAATAATCATGTGATTATCTGAGTAAACAGATGTGGCATATTCTAAAATGTTTAGTCCAGCTGTTTATCTCTAAGAAAGAGACAATGTTATCACAGACTACACATTAAGGGGGGAAAATACATTGTCATTAATATGGATTACTTACAATTAATCTGGTTGTATACAGATTAAATAACCAATTTTTCAAATATTCTTGTGGGTAAACCAAGAACAGGAAAGGTGGATGCTTTTCTCTCAATTACATGAGGAAAAACGGGTTTTATGTTCCTCATTTTTGTCTGATAGGGCAGTGTCTGATGAAAATATAGCAAAACACGGCCAGACGCATTTTGGTGGTCTAAAACGGATCCTTCATGGTTTTCATAAATATTGAGTGATGTTGAATCACTTGTGATGATCCATAGTTGCAGTAATTATTGTTGGCATCCATAATATGAAAATATCAATTGACTATCTGCAGGTTGATCAGATCATTACAATAGTTTAATGGTCAAAGAAGTCTATGAATGTTTAACTAATATAACAACGTAACAATAAAATAATTATGTATAAAGAAGTGTTATACCTGCAATTTGCAGGAAAAAAAACCCAACAACAATATTTTATAAGAAATTGGAAGTCTGTGTATACAGTAAAATTATTTGTCATATTAGATATATGTGAGTTCTTGTGGATTGCATTTTTTCTGAGTATCTAATTGATAGAGCCAATAATAGGGCTCAGAGTGTTTCGCCCTATTTACGGACAATATATTATCCAAGAAGTTATCAGGTTCATTCGTAAAATCCCGATATGAAAAGGGATATATGTAGATATAAATATAAGTATATATATGTATATGTGTATATATAATCTATCCAAAATTGCAATACATAAGTCTGGAGATCAATATAGTCCTGAATTGCCTTAGGCAATGGACTCCAGTTCTATCAATGATTCAAAAAAGTTAACATTGAAAGTAATAATGCTGATGACTTTAGTATCAAGATAAGAGTGCAAATATTGTAAATATTACGTTATAATTGTATGTGGATACAGATTACATTATCATATATGTTTATGAATTTACCAAACAAAGCAGACCAAGAAGAGCTGGAACCAAGGTAAACCTATAAGCATATCCTGTCGGCCTTAAATTGTGTGTGCGTGTGAACATTGATGAAATATGTTAAAGTAACTAAGAGTCTCTGTGGTAATGAGACAGCACTATTTATTACACACAAAAAACCACATTACGTTCAGTAAAACTGATGGTTCTAGAGAAATGTATTCTAGATGGTTAAACATTGAATAACACTCAGTGGAACTAGACACTGAAATGTGGAAAATTACTCTGTTAAGGAGGTAGATACATTCACAGGAATGGCACAGGATGAGTCACTCGAGCAAAGATGCAAGGCCACAGGAGGGTGTAAAATAAATATTAAATTAAATGAAATCAGTCATTGTGTCACGATTGGACATGGAGTGTTGGGTTCTCTATAATTGTTGCGTTGTTCATACCATCAAATTATATATATCAATTGATATTTTGTGATAAACTTGCCTTTCAATAGAGAGGGCATTACTTTTATTCTTTTATAATGTGAAATAATTTATCACATAACTTGAGGCAATGTTTGGGGGAAAAAATGTGTTATTTTGCTCATTACTGTGTTGTGTGAGCCAGAGTGTTGTATGGAAGGAGTCTACGACATGAAAAACACAGAAAGCTTCAAAATCTTCACGTAGTCACTCACGTGACTCCGAAGTAAAATAGTAAGATTAAACGAGAACTTACCAGTTCGAAGTTTGATCGTTATTTATGAGGAGTAACGATGAGGGATTACGTGCCCTCCACTCCCGACCCTCATAAAATAAATGATCATCTGGTAGTTCTAAATCTATGTTGAGCCTTACTATCTTACTCCGGCTATTATGTTCTGTGTTTTTCATGCCGCTGCTTTGAAGTATGCCGTTCCAGCGCCAGGCGGGGCTTCTTCACGTAATCCCTCATCGTTACTCCTCATAAAATAACGATCAAACTTCGAACTGGTAAGTTCTCGTTTAATCTTACTAATGTACAGCACTTTGTATTTTATAAAGATCTGATGAGTTTAGTGCGGCATTCATGAAAGATGTTACATTTGAAACTATATCAGCTGAACCAAACACCACCAATGTTTATATGAATACGGTTGAGAATCTGTGTATGGCCCGGTAACTGTAATACTGAAAGGAGTTATCCTCTGTCTCTCTGATACAGATTTATCTAAGGGGAGATACACACTTTACCGCTCCAGCACAGATCACAGTCAACTTCACCTGGTTTGTTATAATAATGGTGATGGCTATTCCCGTGCTGAGTGGATCTGGACACCTCCTCACCTTCACCAGCACAAAGTAATAGCATCTGCAGAACGTTCTCAGCCCATCAATGTCAACGGGACCGACTTTGGGAATCGACTGTTGACCTCAGGGAAACCCTTTGATGGCAAGGATTTCAGTGTGAGGATTGTCCCCGTTTTGTTTCAAGATGCCGGAACTTACGCCTGTTTTCTGGAACAAAATCCATTTCCCACCATTGATCTAATCACAGTGAAAGGTAGGAGAGAATGTTGCCACTGAGTTTACTGATGAGCTTATTGTTTATAATGTAAACAACCTGCTTGTTTCCACAGTCACAGCTGAACCGTCTGATGCAGTGACTGAGGGAGACAACGTTACCCTCACCTGCTCTGTGTCTCACGTCCCTGAGTCAATGAGACTGGTTTGGATCAATGGCGATGGCAAAAGTGTTGGAGAAAAGACACTGACTGTGGAAGAGAAATCACCGAGTCTGGTTATTCAGAAAGCTGAGAGAGGCAGAGGGAACTGGAGATGTGGTTTGTTTCATGAAGACCTGCCCCGGCTTTTTGTCCCGTACTATCAGGAGCCCCGTGGTAAGTGATAAGGGTTTGCTCTTCATACTTAGAGCCATGATTGAGTTTTGATATCGTTTATTGATCCTGAAATTTGAGTGGAATATTTTCTTCCAGTTTGAGTGGTCTTACTCTGTTATGAATACCGAGTTCTCAAATCTCAAATCACACTTCCCGAACACCACTTCTCCCCCCCCCCTTCATTGTTCACGCATTTATCCCACCACCCAGTTATCCTATTCTCTTCCCTCCTCTTTCTACTCATTTCCCACCCCTTCCAATTGAAGAGTTTTCCTGTAATGTTCTTGCTCCACTTCCACCCGTATCCCTCCCTCTGTTACTGATCTGACTGTAGATCAGTCAGTATTAGTTGACCTGATCCATGTCATGTTTTACTGCATGCCGCTGTGTACTCAAACACTCATCTGGTTGTGTGTCTCATATTATCTAGTTTGTTAGTCCAGCCTCTGGTTAGATTCGTTGCTGAGCTTGAGCTTACAACACCTAAGTATTTGAGCTCTGTGTGTTTACTATAACAAACAACTTCTTCTTATGTATGGACTCTGTTATTACACATGTTTATACTGACAACCTTTGTCTCCATTTCACCCCTCCATGTTGTCATTATCTCCATCCATCTACTCATCACCATTCCCCACCTGTATCCACTTATCTATCACTCACCATGCTTTGTCTCATGCCTACTTCCTTCCCCAGTTGTCATCTCCCACTCCATCAGTCTGAGAATGCATCCTGACATGAAATGTCATCCATCCATTCCCTCTGTCAGATACGCTTTGTGCTCACAATTAATGCTCAAAGACTAAATCTTGGAAGCAAGAGTTCTTTATTCCTCTCGACTCTGCAGACCCGGGTGCCTCTCCAAATCGAGACACACCGAAGCCAAAAAAGTCATCCCCCTTTATACACAGAATTTTACATTCAACCTCCCCTCTGGACCCTTCTCCAATCAGGGTCTGAGGTGCACAATCTGTAGGTACATCCCACCGTACATCCCCTCGCGCCTCCCATATCATACATCGCATGTTCAAACATGTTCATGGTAATGAGCAGTTTCTTGACCAGGGGTGTGTTGTAATATTCATTTATTCTATTAAGCATGCTCAGTTGCTCATGACCTACCCTAGTTTTACTCACCTCCTAGTGAACCCTCTCAGTTCTCCTATATCAGTACTAAAGCTAAGCTATAGTGACAAGGGTCCCATCTATCACTCCCTTCCACTGATATGGATCTCTCTACATCACTCCCTTCTACTGCTATACAATGCTATTACTTCTTACTCAAGGACTCAAGGATGGGTCTGGCAACCTTCAGACACAGCTGTGTCAGAATCCTCTCTCCAGCCCCTCTCAGTTCGGATTCTCTTTAAAACTCCTTACTTTAATGGGGTTTAATCACTTTATCCCTCACAATCCTCCCTTTTTTCTTTTGCTACGCATACACTGATTAAACCCTCATTTCAAGTTCCCTCAACTCGAACTGACATAACATTGTCCTAACCTTCTCTTCCTGTAAATCATGAACATCCCCTGGCCGCATTATCATTATTTTCTGTATTTCCCCTCTCTCTCCCATAGGCATGACTACCGCCTGCATCTGACTTATACTTCTAGTAATAAGTTCCCTAAAACAAGGGATGCAACAGGGGATAAAGATCAGTCCAGCCTCTGCACATAGAAACACGAGTCCCACCGTTCTCCACCATGTTCCTCCGAGGATGGAATCCCACCATTGGGTTCCCATAATCGAATTCCACTTTCGTATTGGAACATGTGCCAACTTACGGATCCCTTCTGAAATGTCCATCACTGCCTGTCCATTATCATCGATGTTCAAACAGCAATTAGAGAGGTTGAATTTCCCGCATACCCCTCCTTCTTCTGCCAGGAGGTAATCTAGGGCTAACCTGTTCTGGTATATCGCTGCTCTCATCTGCTTCTGCTGCTTTGCCAGCATTTCCAGCACCCCCGCAGTTTGGTTGGTAATTACCTCCAGTACTGCTGAAGCCTTATGATCCGGTTTAACATGTATACTGGTGTTCGGTACCCCTAGGATCCATCCTGTGCCCAAGTGGCTGGTCCGTAGTATGAGATGATTCTTGCTGGTGGCCATTCATCTTTCCATTCTCCAATGTCTATTTTCCTCTTTTTCCGATATAGGTCATCAAATACAGGTGTTCCTAACGACCGGCCTTCTTTGGTGTTTAACAGGAAAAAATCCAGGTTGTACCAGTCCAATAAAACAAGTCCCACTCCAATTCATCGGCAACACCGAGTATGCCTTGTATCCGCATATCCATAACAGTCCTTCAGGGCCGGTCCACTAGAGGCAACCTTGTCCCATATATCTCGCAATACTGGGATCCCCTGATAAGGGTTGTTCCCGGTGCAGTTCCATAGTCCAGCCGATTCCACTCCATCGGTCTTCATCCAGATAGCGCAGTTTTTCCCATATTTCTTAGTTAGATACCATTTAGGCTCCTCTGGCCACCACACTCGGGACTGATTTGCCCACTGGGTGACGATGCGCTGGCAGGGGCTGCTGCCTACTAGGACGGCATCCTTTGCCCAGGGCCTAGCGATACACTCAGTCCCGACCGGAGCGTCTGTCAGGACCCATACCTGGGGATCTCGGTCTTGTCCAGCTGTCAGGTTCCACCCCATCAGGTCCCATACTTCAACAATGGATCCTCTCCACGGCCAACATGAACTCATCAGCGGTCCTCCGCAGACCCAACAGTTAGTCACATTCAGGATTCCAGCTATCCGGAGGGCCAAGTCCACAAACAGATTTTTTTCTCCTTCAGGGATCTCGATCTGCTTCTTTATCTCTTCGTACAGTGTCTGGTGCACTTGAGGCAAAGTATGCAGGGGAGGGGGAGGCTTAGTGACTACTACCTCTGTAACCTCTTTTATTACTTCCTCCTTCGTCTTATCTATTGCCCATTTTACGATCTGAGAAGGGAAAACTAACTGTACACAAACCCATCTCTCTCCCCTTGGGCAGGTAACGGGCCCAAACTTCCCTATATACCCCCTATTGCCTGCCATCAAATACTACTTTCCCCCCTCTTCACATATGGTTCTAGTCTCCCGGTTATGGCATACTTTGTTCACATGGGAATGATAGGTAAATTATCTGGTTGTCCGCCCTCTGTATTGGATAGGATGATAACATTCATCACTATTATTAATACCTTTTACCACAATTACATACAAAGCAAACAATACCACGACTGCTCCTTTCATACTGTCTGTTACACATTCAATGCTTTTTTTTTTTAAATTACTGTTAGGCGTTTGCTTCCTGGCTTCACCATCCACTGTTCCTCCTCCTCAGGAATGGGTGGATCGACGGGTCCTTTAACCCGGATCGCGTGGGTCCACCCTTTTTCTTTTGTTCGTATTGCTGTCTCGGTTGTCAGTAATACTAGGTACTGTCCGGTCCACCTGGGCTGGAGTTTCTCCTCCTTCCAATTCTTGACCAGTACCCAGTCGCCGGCCTTTACAGCATGTATTGGAAAGTCGAGTGGTGGGCTTTGGGCCAATAATCTTTTAGCTTTTAATTCTGTAAGGGAACGAGACACTGCCAGTAAATAGTTCCTCAAGAACACATCACCTCCCTCAAAGGTTGGTGTGCCTTCCACCTTCCCAAAATAAGGCAATCCAAACAACATTTCATAGGGAGACACCGCAATATCCTTTCGTGGTGCCGTCCGTATTCGCAATAAAGCAATTGGTAGACATTTAGTCCAGGGTAACCCTGTCTCCTCCATTAATTTAGTTATCTGAATTTTTAGAGTGGCATTCTTCCGCTCCACTCTCCCCGAACTCTGGGAGGTGCCATGGAGTATGCAGCTTCCAGTTTATTTCCAAGGCGTGACAAATTAATAGGTGCACCTTGGAAGCAAAATGCGTTCCTCGATCTGAATCTATGGATTCAATTACTCCATATCGTGGGATGATTTGTTCCAGCAGTATCTTAGTGACGGCCTGGGCAGTGGCATTTATCGTGGGAAAATGCCTCTACCCACCTGGTGAAGTGATCCACTATAACCAGAAGATATTTCCACTGCTGTACTTCTGGTAGTTCTGTGAAGTCCACCTGTATTCTCTGGAAGGGTCTAATGGCCAATTGTTGTCCTCCCCCTGGGACAGCTCTCATTACCTTCTTATTCACCCTTTGACACACTACACAACCAGACACCGCCTGCTTGGCTAAAGTATAAATGCCTCTACAGGCATAAGTCCGTAGTATCGTGTCGCACAGAGCCTGAGCTCCCCAGTGCGATTGCGAATGTAGTTGTTTAATCAAATCCCTCGTCAATCCTTTAGTAATTATTTGTTTTTTGTCCAGCGTCCACCACTTCCCGTCCGTGGAGCGCCGGGCACCCAACTCATTCATTTTATCTTCCTCCTCCCGCGAGAATACAGGTATCTTCTCTATTCCCTCTCTCAACGGTATCAGAGACAACATTTTTACCGTTCCTTCTGTCGCCGCTGTCTTAGCGGCACTATCGACTGCCCTATTCCCTCTAGCTTCCAGCGAATTCCCTCTCTGGTGGCCTGCTACATGGACCACCGCTATTCTTTCTGGCAAATTTAGTGCTTCCAAAGCTTTCTCAATTAACTGCTCATGAGCCAACTCTTTCCCTCTAGCTGTAATCATCCCTCTTTCTTTCCAGATTTTCCCAAAGGTGTGTACCACCCCAAAGGCATACTTGGAGTCCGTATACACAGTTCCTTCTTTCCCTTTCAATAGTTCCAATGCCCTCATTAATGCATACAGTTCACACGTTTGCGCGGACCAACTTCCTGGTAACCTGCCTGCTTCCACTTTTTCAAACCCTTCTCCGGTTATTATAGCATACCCACTATACCTTTTTCTGTCTATGCATCGGGAAGAACCATCAATAAACCATCTTTCCCCTGTCTCAAGCGGTCGTTCTTCTAAATCTTCCCTACTCTTTGTCTGAAGTTCTATTATCTCACTACAATCATGTTCTGGTAACTCCCCTTCCTGCTCAGCACCTGCCGAGTACAAAAACTGAGAGGGATTTAGGTTTTTATCCGTTACTATGGTCAAATCATTCTTTTCCATAAGTATAATCTCATACTTCAAGATTCTAGAATCCGTCAACCACCGACTGGACTTCTGAGTTAGTATCGTCTGGACCGTGTGGGGAGTGGACACCACCAGAGTTCCTCCAAACGTCAATTTCCTACTTTCCTCCACTAACACTGCTGTTGCCGCTACCGCTTGAATACATACTGGCCATCCCCGCGATACTGTATCCAAGAGTTTGGAGAGGAACGCGACGGGCTGCCGCTTCCCTCCTTTCTCTTGGGTTAGTACTCCCAGCGCAATTCCATTTTCTGCATTCACAAAAAGATGGAATGGCTGGTCAATAGACGGGAGAGCCAGTACAGGGGCAGTGATTAAACTGTTCTTTAATTTCCTAAACTGGTGTTCGTCCCCGGATTCCCACTTTACTTTATCGTTTTCTTCACATAATTTATCATATAGAAACCTAACCTGTCGGGTATAGTCATCTATCCATAATCTACAATATCCAATCAGTCCAAGAAACTTCCTAATCTCCTTCTTATTCTTCGGCATTGGCAGTCCGGTAATTCCCGCTATCCTTTCCGGGTTTATTCTCCTTTTCCCATCGCTTATCAGGTGTCCTAGATATTTAACTTCTCGTTCTACAAACTGTAATTTACTTTTAGACACTCTCAACCCCTTTTCCCCAGAAAGTTCAGGAGGGTTATTGTTGCGTCCCTAACTGCCTCCTCTTCTTCCCCTGATAGTAATAGGTCGTCCACATACTGCAACAGCTGTGTCTCATCAGTCCTCGGAACGTCCTCTAGTACTTGTTCTAATATTTGTCCGAACAGGTTCGGGGACTCCGTAAATCCCTGAGGGAGCACAGTCCACCGATACTGCTGTTTCCTTTGGGTCTCTGGGTTTTCCCATTCAAACGCAAAAAGGTCCCTGCTCTCTTCAGCCAGGGGACAGCTCCAAAAAGCGTCTTTTAAATCTACCACACTGAACCACTTGTGATTCGGGGGTATCCGTCCCATTATGGTATACGGGTTCGGGACTACCGGGTGTCGCGTTCTAACTACCTTATTTAATTCCCTGAGATCCTGGACCAATCTGAACGTCCCGTCGGTCTTCCTTACGGGGGTGTTATATGGGGACATACAACTCTCTAATATACCGTCCTTTAGTAAGTTCTCTATAATTGGCTGAAGTCCTCTCCTTCCTTCCATAGAAATTGGATATTGCCTTACCCGTACTGCCTCACTTTCTTTTTTTAGAGCTATTTTCAAGGGTGGGATCTGCAGCCCTCCCCGGTTTCCTTCCTTGGCCCACACCTGTGGGACTATTCTTCCCTCGTCCTCTGTGGTCAATTTATACAATTGGACTATTATCTATCCCCCTACGGGGGCTGTTCCCATTCCTAATTGGATTTGTAAATCCCTCCCCATCAAATTTATCCCTGCCTGGGGTACCAAGATTAAATCTTCCGTAGTTTCCCGATTCTCATATTTTACCACCACCCCTTCTACCTCGGGTAATGTCATCACTTTCCCTTCTACCCCTGAGATTCTAACCTGTTTTTTTTTTACCCAATCTCATTCCTTCTGGTACCTTGGTTACACTCGATCTCTCTGCTCCCGAATCTACCATAAATATCATATCCTCTCCCTGGGGTCCTAATCTCAAGTTTACCAGAGGTTCCCGTGTGTATCCCATACATGCCAGGGAGCGGAACCCCTGACTCCCCTATTCTTCCTCCATGAGTGCGTACGACTGCACCTCCCGTCGTCGCTTGGGACATTCCCTCCTGAAATGACCCTCCTCTTTACAATAATAACACCGGGGTGGCCCCGTATACCATCTTCTTGATTCTTGTTCCTTGTTTTCCCGGGGACCCCTACTTCGGTCCCCCCATTCACCTCTTCCTCGTCCTCCAATACTACCGCTTCCCCTTCCCCGGTCTCCATGAGCACCCGGCCTTCTATCACCTTCGATCCCCCCATTCTGTACTCCTTGCTGTACTGCTTGCAACATCATTTTTGCCTTTCCCTTCTGTTTCTCCTCATCCCGTCTTACATATACCTTTTGAGCCTCTGTTAACAATTGATTCAATGGTTTGTCATTCCAATCTTCCAATTTTTCCAATTTCTTTCTAATATCTGGCCATGATTTTGTTACAAAATTAACCTTTAACAACTGCTGACCTGCGGCCGTATCAGGGTCTATCCCCGAATACTGCTGGACATTCCTCCTTAACCTTTGTAAGAACACTGTCGGAGGTTCGTCCTTGTTCTGCTGATTTTCAAAAGCCCGTTCAAAATGTTGTCCCTTGGGAACGGCCTCTCTGATTCCCTTAATTATTATTTCCCTGAGATTTCTCATACTGTTTCTTCCTTCCCCTGTTTGGTTACTCCAATCCGGCGCAGTAATGGGATATTTTACTGCTCCCACCTCTGCTGCTCCCGCGTCAGCCGGCAACCCCTTCTCCTGCCTGTCTGACCATCTGTCTTTCTTCTGAAGTAAACAAACTTCCCATTATTGACATCATTGTCTGCCAACTCCTTTTTTTTCCCCTGGGCCCCTGCTTGTTGTTCAGCAATTAACTTATTTCTAATTTTGTTCAAACCATTCCCCCTACAATTCCCAAATTCCAATTCCTAGTTTAAATACATACGACTAACAATTTTCCAAATTAACTTTACTGAAAAGAAATCTATAGAAGCCAAGCAACCTACATTTTCCAACTTCCCCTTTTTAAATTGCAATGATACAAAGCGTTGTCCGTTACCTTACAATAACCTCCCCCATTGCTTACAATTTTTTAAAGGAACACACACACACATACCCTTACAACATGTAGCCCACAGCAAACAAACCTATCACATATACAAACTTCCTCATTCATACAAAACCGGTTTTTACACACACATCACATTAGTTCCATTCTTACTTCAATGAGATTGTTTGAAACAACTCAATATTTTATCATTAAAACATTTTTGGCCCTAGGAACTGATCTATTTGTTCAGCCAGTCCCAAGGGGTCTTCCAATAAACTTTTCATCTCCTTTTTAAAGTTCCTCACCTCCATACTGGTGAGAGGCACATTTACAAATCCCATCCCCCTAACAGAACCTCCTGAGGGGCTTCATTTGAACAGATCGGTCTAATCTCTTTTCCGCTGCCCTTGTTTGAGACCGCGTCCTTCGACTACTGCCTGGGACACCCGTCCCATCCTTGTCCTCACTTTTTATTTTCTCTTCCTTATCTGACTGGCTCTCTCCTTCACATTCTACTTTCTGTAATTCTCTATTATCAGTCTCTTCTGAGACAAGAGCGGACAGGTTTACTGCCGATCCGCTCTGGCTTAGTGGGACCTCCTGGGCAGATGCAGCCGGCGCTGATGGGATATATTTGGGGGCTGGGATTCATATGGCGGGGACAGTCTCCGTAGGTGATCATCACCAATTGGTGGCCAGTCAGGTTCATCCTGCTCTCTTTCCGTCTTTAACGGAAACATCCCATTATTGGGTTTCCAGCACTGGGCATATTCCTTTTCTATTTGATTCGGCGTTTGTCTTTCATTCACAAAAACATTCAACGCCTGTCCCACCCAGTCCTCATTTGAACCCAACCGCGGCCACCACACTGTGCTCCCTCGAATAGGCTCCTTTGGCCACTCAAAGTAACAAAACTTTATCATAGTTTCCTTACTCTTACCCCGGGTGTTCCCTTCACCCCATCCATACAACATTCGCCCCAACGGACTATCAGGCGGAATGTTAGGCTCCATATCAGTATGAGCCTCATCCTGGTTCCCCGGACCCTTACTTTTCCCGTTCCGGTTTCCCATCGTCTCGTCGGACTATTCCCGTCCGACAGACCCCGGCCGCCCAGGCAATACTTAATAGTCGCTTTTCTTACCTGGGTCCTGTGCACAAGAATCGCTTGACCGTCCCGTACGTATTTACCTTACACCCCCTCTTGCTTCCCGAGTCTTTCCCACAGAATATCACTCGCTCAAACTGCTGATGGCAAGCAAGGAGATCGGAGACAGCTGAAATCAGCAGAGTGCACCTTCCCCTCCTTCTTTGCCTCCACCAAGCAGCTGGAGTGGCGATCCCGGACGAGCCCCCAGTTTGTGAGATACGCTTTGTGCTCATAATTAATGCTCAAAGACTAAATCTTGGAAGCAAGAGTTCTTTATTCCTCTCGACTCTGCAGACCCGGGTGCCTCTCCAAATCGAGACACACCGAAGCCAAAGAAGTCATCCCCCTTTATACAAAGAAATTTACATTCAAACTCCCCTCTGGACCCTTCTCCAATCAGGGTCTGAGGTGCACAATCTGTAGGTACATCCCACCGTACATCCCCTCGCGCCTCCCATATCATACATCGCATGTACAAACATGTTCATGGTAATGAGCAGTTTCTTGACCAGGGGTGTGTTGTAATATTCATTTATTCTATTAAGCATGCTCAGTTGCTCATGACCTACCCTAGTTTTACTCACCTCCTAGTGAACCCTCTCAGTTCTCCTATATCAGTACTAAAGCTAAGCTATAGTGACAAGGGTCCCATCTATCACTCCCTTCCACTGATATGGATCTCTCTACATCACTCCCTTCTACTGCTATACAATGCTATTACTTCTTACTCAAGGACTCAAGGATGGGTCTGGCAACCTTCAGACACAGCTGTGTCAGAATCCTCCCTCTCAGTTCGGATTCTCTTTAAAACTCCTTACTTTAATGGGGTTTAATCACTTTATCCGTCACATCTCCACAGATGCTGCCTGACCCATTGAGTTTCTCCAGCACTTTGTGTTGGATCAACATTACAGAATCTGCAGTTTCTTGTGTCTCCATGGAGACCCGCTGGTGTGCGTGGACAGATTGCAGCAGAGGGCCTGTTTCCATGCTGTTCCATGATGAATTATAACGTACAACTTAGTAACGATTAATTCTCTGCAATATTGCTAATGACAAGGTCAGGCTGAAAGATTATTGTCCAACATTTACACATTTGTTCTCTTTTCCCACAGGAAGTGGAAATTATATTTACTTTTTCCATCAGGAAGGCAACTTTGTATTGAAAGGACCAGACAGTCCTGGAAATGGCCCCATTGACTTGGAATGGAGGCCACACTCAGGGCAACAAACCACAAAGCGATTGGCCACTTTCCGCAGAGAAGATCAGCAGTGGGCCGTACAATGGGGTGATGAGTACAATCAAATACCAGGCATTTCCCAGAGGATGCATGCGGACTGGGGTACCCTTAATCTGAGGATCAGGATACCCACATTCGAACTTGCAGGACAGTTCACCTGGAATCAGACACAGCCCGCTGGGAAAATCCTGAGACAGTGGGAACTATTTGGGATTAAAGGTAATAGAGTCATAATGTCACACAGCACTGAAACAGGCCCTTTGGCCCAATTCATCCGTACTGACCAACTACCCATCTAAACATCCAATTTGCCCTCATTTGGCCCATATCCCTTTAACCTTTTTTTCCATATACGTTTAAATGCCGTTTAAATACTGTACCTGCATCAAACACTTCCTCTGCTCGATCTCTCAATAAGGTATGTTCACGTGCCACATTCTTTGCAAAAAACTGCCCCTCATATCGCTTCACTCGCCCCTCTGCAGGAACTACATCAGGAAGGTGTAACTCCAGAGCCAATAAGATCATGGGAGACCCCGTCCACCCCTGCAACGGACTGTTCCAGCTGCTACGGTCAGGCAAACGCCTCCGTTGCCATGCTGTGAGAACGGAGAGGATGAGAATGGAGTTTCTTCCCAGAAGCCATTAGGACTGTAAACGCCTACCTCATCAGGGACTAACTTTACTGAACCAATTTACTGTTTTTTTTAAATTACTGTTTTTTTCCCTTTTTCCTTCCTCCCATAATGTGTAATATGTAAACATGTGATTCTGTTCCATTCTGTTTTTAGTTTTTTTTTTTGCACTAAGTCCACGAGCATTGTCAGTTTTAATTTCACTGCTCATCTCGTATGTGTATGTGATGAATAAACTTGACTTGACGACTTGACATTAAGGGGTATATCAAATCTGCCCCTCTCACCTTAAACATGTACTATCTAGTTTTTGATTCCCCAATCCTGGGAAAAAGAGCATGTGTGTTCACTATAGATATGCCCCTCATGATTTTATTCATCCCCATATAATCTCTGTTAAAGACATCCAAGACATATAAACAGTCTGAAGAAGGGTCTCGACCTGAAACGTCACCTATCTATGTTCTCCAGAGTTGCTGCTTGATCCGCTGAATTACTCCTACACTTTATGTCCTTTTATATATTAACCTGCATCTGCAGTTCTGTGTTTCTACTTTACTAAAAACATCCCTACCTGGAAGTGTTGGTGTGGGGGATGAGGGGGACGAGGGGGACAGGTGGTCACTACCAGGAAGTGTTGATGAGGGGGACGAGGGGGACAGGTGGTCACTACCTGGAAGTGTTGATGTGGGGGACGAGGGGGACAGGTGGTCACTACCTGGAAGTGTTGATGTGGGGGACGAGGGGGACAGGTGGTCACTACCAGGAAGTGTTGATGTGGGGGACGAGGGGGACAGGTGGTCACTACCAGGAAGTGTTGATGTAGGGGACGAGGGGGACAGGTGGTCACTACCTGGAAGTGTTGATGTGGGGGACGAGGGGGACAGGTGGTGTTTACCTGGAAGTGTTGATGCCATCACTGAGCACGGCTGCTCAACATTCGGCCGACTGTCTGTCTGCAGGAAAAAGACAATTCTGCCGCAGTAGTTCACAAAGCTGTTGGTGAACTGAACCACATGTGTCTGTTTCCATAGTTGAGGCCGACTCACCGAGGCCAGTAATGGGCAGTGACGTCACCCTCAGCTGTACCATCTCCAGACTCCCAGATACCGTCAGTCTTCAGTGGAAACCAAGAGGCTCATCTCAGCAGAACAGGAGGAGCAACACTGATCAGATCCGTGTGAATAACACCGTCTATCTGATGATCCAACACGTTGGAGCAGGAAATCCCAATCTGTACATGTGGGAAGTGCAGGAAAATAGCTCCGTTGTTCTCACTGGAGACACCAATGTTGAAGTGGATCAGGGTGAGTCCAAAGCTGCCTTGCAGCAGGTATTAAATAGTTCTTGGTATCAAACTGTTCCACGTTGTATAGTGAGCACTGACTCCACCCGTGGGCTTCCACACTGCAGGATGTGGACATTGCCTTTACCCTGGGACATGGTGTAAATATTACATGGTGGCACTAAGGTTGATGGAGCCACACACACAGAGAACCAAGGGATTCATTTCAGTTCACCTGCATGAATCAAAGAGAATAATATTCAGTGATGGAAATAACTTCTAGTTTTCAGTGTATAACAGAACAGGAAAATATGAACTAATTCAAGTATAAATGGAGAGGAAATATCAGAATCAGAATAACATTTTATTGGCCACGTAATCAGACACAAGGAATTTGACAGTGCTTTGCTCACATATGGTAAAAACACGATATACAGCAGACAATTAAAAATAAAACATTATAATTTAAACATTTGAAAATAAAGTACGGGAGTAAAAAGAGGCTACCGACTTTTGGCTGTTGAGTAGAACTACGGCTCGTGGGAAGATGCTGTTTTTTTTATGTCTGGCTGTGGCAGCTTTGATAGTCCGGACTCACCAGCCAGAGGGAAGTGGTTCAAAGAGTTTGTGGCCAGGGTGAGAGGGGTCAGAGATGATCTTGCCCGCTCGCTTCCTGGCCCTTGCAGTGTACAGTTCATCAATGGAGGGAAGGTTGCAGCCAATAATCTTCTCTGCTGATCGGACGATTCGCTGCAGCCTCCAGGTGCCGTGCTTGGTGGCTGAGCCAAACCAGACCATGATGGAGAAGGTGAGGACAGACTCTACGATGGCCGTGTAGAATTGGACCATCATTGCCTGTGGCACGTTGTGTTTCCTCAGCTTCCGCAGGAAGTACATCCTCTGTTGGGACTTTTTGACTGTGCAGTCGATGGTGGCCCCCCACATTTAAGGTTGCTGGAGATGATAATTCCGCAGATATTAAATGACTCCACAGTTGTGACTGTGGTGTTGTTGAAGATGAGTGGGGGGAGGGGAGGGGGGGCTCTACAATCAGGATGGGGAGGATTGAGTCTAC
Source organism: Okamejei kenojei (assembly GCA_035221665.1). Lineage (NCBI taxonomy): Eukaryota > Metazoa > Chordata > Chondrichthyes > Rajiformes > Rajidae > Okamejei > Okamejei kenojei. The sequence continues at coordinate 47,020 of JAVHYY010001013.1, forward strand.
AATCAATTCCACTGTCTTAAGAGCACTCAGCTTCAGGTTGTTGCGATGTCAACAGGACACCAGCGTTATGGTTAGGGTGACTTGGACATCGTGCTGAAGTAAGTAAACATGCAGGGACAGCAGGCAATGGAGAAAGCAAATGGCATGTTGGCCTCCATAGCAAGATGATTTAAGTATAGAAGCAAAGAGATCCTACTGCAGTTGTACGGGGCCCTGATGAGACTACACCTGGAGTATTGTGTACAGTTTTGGTCTCCTAGTTTGAGAAAGGACATTCTTGCTATCGAGAGAGTGCAGCGTAGGTTCACCAGGTTAATTCTTGGAGTGGCGGACTGACATATGATGAAAGAATGGATCGACTGGGTTTATATTCACAGAAATTTAGAAGGATGAGAGGGGATCTTATAGAAGCGTATAAAATTATTAAGGGATTGGGCAGGCTAGATGCAGGAAACATGTTCCCCATGTTGGGCAAGTCCAGAACCAGGGGTCCCAGCTGACATCCCAGAGCCGGGGGTGTGTCCCTGTGGAAACTCACAACATTGTATCTCGGCGTGTGTGGAAATCTAATTCTTTGTTCCCTGTCCCTCTCTTGCAGGTTTACACAGCAAGACCTACACAGTTTATCGCTCAGTCACGGATCACAGTGAACTCGACCTGATTTGTGAAGCTTCTCCTGAGCTCAGTGAAACCAAATGGACTTGGAGATCACAACGTTTCCAGAATCAAGAGAAGGAAATAGCTTCTTCTCACAGGTCTGAGCCGATACATGTCGACAGGAGCTACTTTGGGAATCGACTGGAAACCACAGAGGGAAATGTGAATGGCAAGAATTTCCATGTGAGGATTGTCCGCGTGCAGTTTGCAGATGCCGGAGTTTACACATGTTCCACGGGATCAAATATATATGTGACCATTGACCTAATCACAGTTACAGGTAGGAGACTGGATGTTACTACTTTCAAGAATTAAGTTACTGGTGTAGAGTTTCTAATCTGAGTACAGGCTGCAATGTCAGCAGAAATTCCCAAGTTTGAAGAATTATTTTACTACAAACTTATGTGTATTTTGCAACCCATCTGCCCTAAACCAACATTATTGGGTAGCACATCAAATGTTATTTTCATTTATTTTTGCTGAAAACACATTGTTTTATACATAAGAGAGGGAATATGATGAAATGTGATTCACATGGGTGCAAATGAGCTTCTATCCAAAATATTTTAAAAATCACTTAACTTCTCTTAACACATTCCCCAAGTTTCTTTGACCCCAAACCACCCATCCTCATTTTTGAAGGCTCACTGGAGGATTATAACTGAGTGTCTTTTGTGGAATTTGTCGATTAATATTTACCTGGATGAGTGTTGTGGCCAACACTGTGGCCAGAGACAATGATGCGGGCATTGGTTGCTCTTTGTATAATTAGTTCAAAACTGTTGTGAATGATTATGGAAAAGACACTTGGAGAGGTACATGGATGGGAAAGGTGCAGAGGGATATGGGCCAAATGTGGGAACATATTTTACATGGAGCATCTTGGTCAGCATGGGTGAGTTGGGCTGAATGGACCGAATTGTTTCATGCTGTGTGACTATGCCTCTAACTCTTGTGCAATATAATTGTCCACACTTAGAACGCCAGATACTGGTGTCAAAGTACTGAGAAAAACACAACACAATCCGGACAAAATTCCTTGTTTTACGATTTTCTTCTTTCCACAGTCGCAACTGAACCATCTGGCGCAGTGACTGAGGGAAGAAGCATTACCCTGACCTGCTCTGTGTCTCATGTCACTGAGTCAATGAGACTGGTTTGGATCAATGATGAAGGCAAAGTTGTAGAGGAGAAAAATCTCAAGCAAACAAAGCGGGAGGCCAATTCTTCACAGCTGATTATTGCAAAAGCTGATGGAGTAAGAAGGAAATGGACATGTGGTTTGTTTCATCAAAGCTCAGCCAAGGTTTTCATTCCATATAATCTGCAGGTGAACAGTAAGTTTCTTAACTTCTGCTCTTCGTTATCTCGACACAGAGTTCTTGTCACGTTGCTATTCTTTTTGGATAACGTTTAACATTCCATGTCTTACTGCAAGTAGAGCTCAATCATAGACATTTATTAATCATAGAGGATTGAAGCTGGAGGGCAATATCCACTCTGTCAGCAGTGCTCATTCAACCATTGCTCCATGCTTAGGACTATGATAGACATTTGTCCCATTGTACAGTGGGAAGTATCACAGCTGAATCAGCTACTTTATCAGCCATCCATCAGCTCCCGTGGGTGTCATGGTACACCCAGTCATTGAAAGTAGGGCGTGCAGGTGCAGCAGAAAGCGAATGGTATGTTAGCATTCATAGCAAAAGGATTCGAGTATAGGAGCAGGGAGGTTCTTACTGCAGTTGTACAGGGTCTTGGTGAGGCCACACCTGGAGTATTGCATACAGTTTTGGTCTCCTAATCTGAGGAAAGACATTCTTGCCATAGAGGGAGTACAGAGAAGGTTCACCAGACTGATTCCTGGGATGTCAGGACTTTCATATGAAGCAAGACTGGATAGATTCGGATTGTACTCACTAGAATTTAGAAGATTGAGGGGGATCTTATAGAGGCTTACAAAATTCTTAAAGGGGTTGGACAGGCTGGATGCAGGAAGTTTGTTCCCGATGTTGGGGAAGTCCAGGACAAGGGGTCACAGTTTAAGGATAAGGGGGAAATCTTTTAGGACCGAGACGAGAAAAAAAAAATTCACACAGAGAGTGGTGAATTTCTGGAATTCTCTGCCACAGAAGGTAGTTGAGGCCAGTTCATTGGCTATATTTAAGAGGGAGTTAGATGTGGCCCTTGTGGTTAAAGGGATCAGGGGGTATGGAGAGAAGGCAGGTACAGGATACTGAGTTGGATGATCAACCATGATCATATTGAATGGCGGTGCAGGCTCGAAGGGCCGAATGGCACCTATTTTCTATGTTTCTGTGTTTCCCATCTCATGCCTGAGAAATGTCAGCTGATTGTAATCAAGAAATAGAAACTTGTGTGAATGTTTACAGTCTCTAACTGATGGCTACTGAGGCAAGTTGTGGCTCTCTAATCTTTCTGAGTAAGGTCAATTAATCTGGAAAAATAGACACAATGTGCTGGGGTAACTCAACGGGTCAGGCGGAATCTCTGGAGAACATGGATAGGTGAGGTTTTGGGTCGGGACCCTACTTCAGACTAAAGGGCTGCGACCCGAAATGTCACCTGCCTAACCTGCTGAGTTTCTCCAACACTCTGTGTCTTTTATTGGTAAACTATCATCTGCAGTACCTTGTGTCACAGTTAATCTGGATCACAAGTTAAACTCAAGACTTCTGATCTAAATTAGTCAGTGTGGTTAATGCCTGGTCTTTGGGGGAACATTTGAATGATGTCCATTTATTCTACAAATGTGAACTCTGTGTTTATTATTTTGACAGGGAATTACACTTCTATATTCATTGTTGTTGGAATTATCGGGAGTCTGGCTGTCCTCCTCGTCATTACACTGGCAGTGGTGTTCTGTCAAAGAAAAGCCTGCAGGTAAAGTACATGAAGACATCCTTAATGCAGCACAGATCCCCCACATTATCATTGACAATGTTATCTTTGTTACAAGGAGAAAAGAACAATATATTTTGGATAAGAAAAGTATCTGTTTGTGCTTATGTTGTTGAGAAATTGATTTCAGACTTTGTGTGGTCAATTAAAGCATTATTTATACAACGTGGATTGTCCTGTCTACCTGTGTTGCCATGAGGAGTCTGCTGTAGGATTTCAGCTGCTGTTCTGCAATGATCTGACCACGTGGTGATTGTACCACCATCCCCTGTGTAATTCCATTATCAAATAAACATACCAGAAGTTGAAGTATAGCTAGTGTAGTCATGTAGAAAATATGGTCTCCAATTTGCCCCCAATATGTTCCTATTTACTGAGGGGTAAATATTGGCCAGGAAAACCAGGAGACCAAGGGTGTCTCCACTGCAAAACTTCAAGTGAAAAACTTTGCCTTCTGTACCATCCTAATGTGGTCATAATTTAGGGAACACTGTGTTTTCCATGGACTCTGATTTTACTTCGGAGTCACGTGAGTGACTACGTGAAGACCCCGTCCAGCACGCATGCGCGACATTAGCGTTCATGCAGTGCACCCGCGACGGACGGGAGTCCAAGGCGCTCCCGCTACAAATCGAAAAGTCGGGCTGACAGGTAAGTTTTACCGTGGCCGTGTGTCTTTTCTCTGTGGTGCTTGTGTTTCCAGGAAGAATGAGCAAGGCCAGAGGTAAAAGAAAGAAGTCTGCAGCTCGCCCCCGTTCGTCCTCCGTTTGAGAATGCTCTTTGGAGGGGGGGCATGAGGCGGCATGTATAACTACCGAGCCGAGCCCAGCACCGCTAGTGCTGCCTGAGCAGTGGGCTGGAGGTACCTGCAGCCAGAACCGGGGCGGTAGTGTCCGACGATTCGGATGAAGATGCCTCACCGCTCGAGAGCGGCACAGGCAGCCGCCTAAGCCGCATGGAACGGCTTATGGAGCAATTGCTCCAGCGAGATCTGCTGAGAGAGCAGCAGCAGCCTCGCCAAGGGAGTTCAGGCACTCCCGCAGTGCCTTTTACGGCACTGGCCATTGCTTCACCTTCTTTGAAGGCAGCATTGGCGACCAGGTCTGGGGTGGTCAAGCAGAGGGGTCACTGGCTGAAGATTTCGGGAGTACGCAGGGTGTACAGGATCAGGAAGAGCTGCTGGGTGTGGTCAACCGCAAACGTGGCCATTCCACAAGCGGGTCGGCCATTAGGGTGCCGAAACTTGCAGCCAGCATTAACCACCTGTCCTCTAAACCCTTACAAGAACAGGTGGTCAATGAGGCTCTTGAACTATATACAGCCCCAGTAAATTGTACATCATTGAATGTACCCGCTGTAAACAGCCAAATTTGGGGACATTTGGGGCAGAACATCAGGAAACCTGGAGTTTGAAGCTCCAAGAAAATCCTTAAACTCCTGACTGCAGGAATAACATCTTATGCTCGGTCCATTGATGGTGTGGACATCTCCACAAATCAGCAAAGACACATTAGCTCTTGCTGTGCACCACTCACATATGAAATAAACAATTTTAACGGAAGGTTTAGGACCGAAGCAGACCTAACAAACCCAGGCGGCAGTACCCCATGGCGTCCACCAGTCGTCAACCAGTTCCACACTATGGGGCTGGTGAAAGCTCGGGGTCCGCAACCATTCCCCGTAAGCTTTTTTAGGCCAGGGCCCAGAGCGGACCTCCATGGAAAATGCGCCACCCCCAAACAACATCAACATCAACATCAACCCTCTACAGGCCAGCAGACGCCTCATCGTCCAGCGAAGAGGCAGATGAAGCACCAGTAACCATGGAGGTAGGGTGGGTCTGGTTCCTCTCAGCAATATGTGCAGTAGGGGCTCTATATTAACAGGGGGGAGATTGCACTTGTTTTTTGGATGCATGGGAATCCACCACTAGTGACAAGTATATACTCAGCAGCGTTCATGGCTACAAAATTGACTTTGTTCATGAAAACATTCCACCAGTTCAGCATTATACCAAAAGGGTATTCACCCTCTCAGTCAAAGAGAAAACAAGAGGGGTCAAGCTGAAACTGATGAGGTTACAAGCAAAAGGTTGTCATTGAAAGAACAAAACATGAACCTTTGGAATTTGTGTCTAATATTTTCACTAAAAATCAAAAAAGATGGTGGACGACGCATCATCATGACTTAACTACTTTAAACAAGTCTGTCATGGTATATACATTTCAAGATGGATACTTTTGAAACAGCCAGACTATTTGGTTTTCTAGAGGGTACTTTTTAGCAAGCATTGATTTAAAAGATGCCTATACTCAGTACCCATACATAAGGAGCATCGTAAAAATACTTAAAATGTATCTGGATGAAACAGCTATGGCAATTTAAAGCCTTACCAAATGGGGCTAACCTCTGCTCCAAGGCTGTTCACTAAAACCTTAAAACCTGCCTTGGCATTTTTGAGGAAACAAAAGCATATAGTCATGGCGTATTTGGACGACATTTTTAATAGTGGGAAAAACCTTGGAGGGGGCCAGCCATTCTGGCAGTTAGCAACCACCAAACGTTTGTTTGAAACTTTGGGGTTTTGTCATACATCCAGATAAATCCAATTTTACACCGTCCACTGTCATGGACTATCTTGGATTTACGATTGTACTGTTCGCATGATTGAAAACTCTGCCGAAGGGGGGGAAAGCATCCAGAATTGGCGCTATCATGCAACGAAACTCATGAATAAACATCAGCCAACCATACGGGAGGTAGCTAGAGTTATTGGCAAAATGGTAGCAGCTTTTCCAGCTGTACAATTTGGGCCTTTGCACTATCAAAATTTGCAAAGAGCAAAAGTGCATGCACTTAAAGCAAAACTCAGGTCACTTTGACCGAGCTATGAGTTTAAACCTGCTGAATCCATTCCAGAGTTACAATGGTGGGCAAGGAACGTAAAGGCTCAGCTCCAGTCCCATAATAATCACCAACCAGTATTAACCATTCAAACGGATGCCAGTGCTTTGGGCTGGGTGAGCAACTAACATGCAATCCAGCACAGGGGGCAGATGGACTAAATTTGAATCATCTTGCCTACAGACACGGGGTATCAACTACTTAGAAATATTGGGTGGTTTTATGGGTTAAAAGCATATTCATCTAATACGCATCATGCAACATGTCCGGTTGCAATTAGATAATACCACGGTGGTGGGCTTATATCAATCACATGGGTGGTGTAAAGTCGATTATCGTGTGACAATTTGGCCAACCTAATCTGGCAATGGTGTGTTAAAAGGCATATTTGGTTTATCAGCAAACTTACCTACCAGGTAAGCAAAAATACAGTGGCCAGACACCAGGTCACGCAGATTCAATGATAACATCGAATAGATGTTAAATCCCAAAGTATTTGCTGAAATTACTAAGCAATATGGCACACCAGATATCGATCCATTTGCATCCAGGCTGAATCACCAGGTACCAACGTATGTCGCTTGGGGAACCAGACCCTGAGGCAGCAGCAGTTGATTGCATTCTCGCTGCATTGGGGGAAAATGTTCTTTTATGCTTTCCCTCCTTTCTGCCTCATCAGTCGGGTATTACGCAAGATTCAATTGGATTCTGCTTCAGGAATCTTGATAATACCTGACTGGCCTACACAGCCATGGTTCCCAGTGGCTTTCGATATGGGTGTTGAAACACCGTTGGAATTCCCCAGCAGTCGACAGTTATTAATCCTCCCAGTGTCAGGCATTAGTCACCCGTGCCATGACAGAGTCAATCTCCTGGCTTGCAGATTTTAAAAAGACCTCTACTGGGCCTGGGACTGTCTGAGGACGCCATAAACATGATGGCCGCCATCCCACCGGGAGTCCACCAGGAGACAATACCTGACCAACATAAGAAAATGGGAAACGGTATTGCTCCAAAAACAGGAACTACCTACACTACAGCTACAGCCACCAGTGTTGTGGAGTTTCTGGTTGGATTTACATCGGGAAGGACTCAGCTTACAGCGCCATTTAATACAGCCAGGACGTGCGTTGTCAGCTTATTTGGTTCCAGCAGCAGGACAACTGACTTTGGGGTCCCATCCACTAGTGGTCAAAATCATGAGGGGGCATTTTTAACACCCAATTCCCCTAGGCCTAGGTACACTTCAGATCTGGGATGTCAGCATTGTACCTGACGTACCTTAGGGGATGGCCACCACCCAGGATCACTCACGCTGGAACAACTTTACACTGAAATCAGTCATGCTCATGGCACTAGTGTCAGCTCAAAGGGTACAGTCCCTCCACCTTATGAGGCTGGACAGCATGACAGAGTCATTGGACTGTATCACATTTCACATTCAGGGGCTGGTCAAACAATCTAGGACCATGTACCACGCCTCCAGTAATGGAGAGTTCCCGGGCATATTCACCTGACCCACGGTTGTGTGCCAAGACCCATCTCGCAATTACATTAGACACAACATATAACTTAAGAGGGAGAGAAAAAAGCCTTATGGATAAGCCACAAGAAGCCTCATGGTTCAGGTGACGAGCCAAACCATTTCAAGGTGGCTCAAGCAGGTGCTTAAGTCCGCGGGAATCGATACTATTGTTTACAAATCTCATTCCACCAGGGCTGCATCTACGTCGGCGGCTAGGCGAATGGATGTGCCTATGGACCATATTCTGGCCAGAGCAGGATGGTACTCGGAGAGAACTTTCCAAAGGTTTTATAATAAGCCGCTGGCGGAGCCTGCTACATTTGCAGACAGAATTTTAGAGTCTGCAGATAATATTTAATTAAGCCGGGGGAGCTCTCTGTTTTTTGTTGTTATTAATAAACCTTTTTTGTTCACAAAACAGGTTATTGTTGATTGTATAACATGCTTCCTCCTCTCTAAGGTCTTCAGGCAGTGAGTGAAGCATGAGCTGGTTCACGGTTCGGATTCACAGAGCTTGAAGTCTTCACGTAGTCACTCACGTGACTCCGAAGTAAAATAGTAAGATTAAAATGAGAAAACTTACCAGTTCGAAGTTTGATCTGCATTTCATGAGGAGTTTACGATGAGGGATTACGTGCCCTCCGCTCCCACCCTCTATTATACAGATCAACTGGTTAATTAAGTTCTTATTTTTTCTTTACTATATTTTATTTAATTGTTGTGTTTTCTGTGAATCCACACCGCTGCTTTGAAGAAATGTCGCGCATGCGTGCTGGACGGGGTCTTCACGTAATCCCTCATCGTAACTCCTCATAAAATACAGATCAAACTTTCGAACTGGTAAGTTCTCATTTAATCTTACTATTTTATACCACATGGTCTTATCCCACCATTAAATGTCTCTGACGTACATCTGAAGCCATTGTTCCTGGACATTCTGGTGGATCTCATTATTAATGGGATACAGTTTAAAACACTGGATTGTGCTTCTTTAAATTCAAGCCGGATTAAAGTCTTAATCAGAAAATAATACTTCTTTTCTTGAAATTAACGTGACCCCAGTACCTGAGATGAGCCGTGTTACTGAATATATGTCTGTGAGTAGGAAGACAAAGCAAGAAGGTAAATAGATGACTCAGTCAATGAATTCTAGTTGTAGAGGTGTTGTATTTGATGAAGCAACCTCTTTCACATTTCACAGTTTTGTAACAAGAATGTGAGGAAGGGAACCTCAAACACACAAACTAATGTATCAATTCAACAGTCTCTCATGTGTCAATCGCCCCCTCAGCCCCAATCTTCCTCACCCAACTGCAGGCCTTACTCTGCATTGGTCAATTGACTAATTTTCACTGGACTATCATGGTCAACCCATGAATGTTGAGGCATCACCATGAACAACATTATTCACACTCCTAATTTTATTGTTGATCCTGATTAACAGCTTGGTTAGTGGTTCTCTAAAGAATGGACAATACTTGCCCTTTCAAAAATCACCATCCCTTTCACCAAAATATCCTCTAGCATTAAATGTCTCCAATTCACTTTGCCACTAGTTCAGATTTTATTCTAAAGTGAAAATACAACAACATTGCAGAATGGTTTTGAGCATCATTTAATAGTAAGATTAAATGAGAACTTACCAGTTTGAAGTTTGAGCTTATTTTTATGAGGAGTTACGATGAGGGATTACGTGAAGACCCCGCAGCACGCATGCGCGGTTTTTCAAAGCAGTGGTGTGAAATCACAGATACCAGAGTAGACTAATATAGTAAGATAAGAGAGAACTTCCATACCAGTTGAACTTTATAATAGAGGGTTTTGGGAGCGGAGGGCAGTAATCCCTCATCGTAACTCCTCATAAAATAAAGATCAAACTTCAAACTGGTAAGCTCATTTAATCTTACTATTTTACTTCGGAGTCACGTGAGTGAACTACGTGAAGATTTCAAAGCTCTGTGATTTCATGCCCTGGTGGAACGAGACATGCTCACACACTGCCATTCTGGGAAGGAGGATGAACGTATTTCACACACGACACTGTGCTGAAAAACAATAAAGGTATTATTTCATACCTAAAATAATATGCCCCACATTGGGTAATTTATTTTACAGAACTTAATTTTTTCCCTGGCAAACGTCTCAGGAATGGCCACGGGTTTATTATTAAAGCATTGAATGTGTTCATTGCTCCACCCCGCTGTGGCAGGATGTGGTGGTCCATAGGAACTCCCATCATCCTAGCGTTCGATGTAGATGCAGCCCTGTTGGAGTGAGATTTGAAACATTAGTATCCACACACTGCACGTAATACCACCCTAACCTATCTGGATATGGTTTGTACTGTGACCTTAGGTGAGGGCATTTATGGCTAATGAGAAAGTTCTCTCCGTGCCATAAGTGTCTTGGTGACTATATATTGGAAAAATATGTGTCACTATGCAGGGCCGACTATCTGCAGGATAGGCCAGAACTCTAATATTGGCCAGAGGAACCGGGTCAGTCTTGTTTAAGTACCCCTGTATGTAGCAGGTTATCTGCCATTTGTGACAGACATGACGTCCCTATACTAGCTTGTGTAAGGACTGGGACCCGTTGTGCTGATCCAAGTGCCATAATCATTCCCATCTAGGATATTTAGTTTGTTACCAGAGTGAGCCCCCGATATTGTGTGTCCCATCCTTGTAACATGGTGTACTACCTATGTCCCATATATGGGTGTATCTGGGACTGGGGGGGGATAGAGTACAAATACCCTTATTCGTTTAGGTACTAGTGGGTGTGATTCCTATAGCCAGGTGATCACTCCCTCTGCCCAGATATTAGATAGGGCACTTGAAGATCGTACTACGATGTCTTTAAGTCTTAAGTACTTTTATTAAACACACTGCATACATAAGCCCTGGCTGTACGTGGTCCGTCACGAGCACTAGAGTAGGGAGCTAGGGGGGCGTGCGGGTTACAATTATACTGACTGCTGGGGGAGTGGTTAGCATGGTACATCATGCTGGCAATTAAAGGTGTACACACAAGCATCTACATCCTTCCTCTACCAAAACAAGCAGTGAGTGACAGGGCGCACGTTCATGCGCCAGGGTTAGTACAAACAGTAAATTAAAGGTGTACATAATCACATGTAATCGCCGTGTAGCGGACCGGCGGCTGGGACCAGGCGACCAGACCGGGTCCGCACCTCGCCATCACCTCCTTCCCCGACAGCAACAAGCGGGGGAACGCTGGATCAAGGTGGGGGCTATGGGACAGGAGGGCTATGGACAGGAGAATCCCTAGGCGATGAAGGCAGCTGGGGAGGGAGGGGAAGAGAAAGGCGGGGAAGCCGGAGAAAGACGCTCCGGAGGGAGGACGAGGGGGAGGCCAGCCCTAGAGGAACTGGCAGAGCACAGGGCTGCGACAGAGGCAGCGGAGGGGCATAAGGAGCCGCGGGGGAAGGGAAGAGGCTCGTTCACGAGCCGGAGATGCTGGCGGGACCGGCGGAAACACTGCCGTCGCGGTTTGACCAGGGTAGGAGCGAGGGGAACCGGCAGAGAGCGACGACCACAGCCAGCCCCGGAGCGGCCAGAAGAGGACCACATACGGACTACCTGACCGGGGAGGGAAGAAGAGGACAGAGAACACGGCAAGACCTGTCATGGGAACGCTTCTGGATACGGTGGTTGACAGCAATGCGTTCCCGGGGACCAAGGCCTGCAGGTTTCAGGACGGAGGGGGACAGGGACTGTTGAGGACACCCGGGGACCGTGGGCCTCGTCACTCGGGACATTAGGCGCGCTGAGCCGGGGAGCCAGGGCACGGTCGCGGGAGATTGTTGCGGAGGTTCAGCAGGGCCAGGTAGATGTCGGTGTGGGATAGGCGGCAACGTTCCAACAACTCTTTAGCACTGCGAATCCGCACGCTCGGCCAGTCCATTGCTCTGTGGGTATTCCGGGGGCCTGCTGGTGTAATGTCTAAAGTTCCAACGGTCAGCAAACTCTCGGAAACTCTCGGCACTGGTGGAACTGGCTGCCGTTGTCCGACTGCAGGCTGGCCGGGGGACCCGAATGGCAAAGTAGCGGCGCAGCTTGTGCGATGACCGCAGAGGGAAGAGAGCTAGTGGAGCTGGTCAACTTCGAACAGCTGGAGTACGAGTCGACAGCACCAGGAAGTGCTTTCCGTGCCACTCGAAGATGTCAGTTGCTTAGCGCTCGACCATGGCAGGTTTCAGCAGCGGCTGCTGCAGGAGCGGCTGCCGCTGTTGTTGAGGAGCGAGGCTGTTAAGGTAGGGCACGCGGAGACCCTATCCTTTCCCGCACTGCCTGCCCCTAACAGGTAGCGAGGCATGTCGGCCAGAAGTAGACTGCTCTGCGCGACTGCAAGGGTCGCCTCGGTCCCCGGGATGGCCAACGATGAAGCGGTTTCGAAGTATTGTTCTCGTAGTGTGCTGCCGGGGCACCACCTCCTTGTGCCTCCTTCACTATCACACCACCAGCGCACAACTCATCACGAACAAGAGTAAGGCACCGCTGCGTCCGGCAGGGTAAGAACGACGGTTCGGCCAACCTTGCTGGTGTTGATCGCGGCCAGCTGCTGTAGGGAAGCGTCTGCTGCCGTGTGCTCGGCTAGGGACTTAACTGACGGAGGGCACGAAGTTCACGCCGCAACCCACTCAAATCGGACGCCTCATACGGATGTTGGGTCGTGGATGGGCAAGAGGCGCTCGCGACAGCGTGTCCGAAAGAACCATGTCTGCCCTTGCGGTAAACCACCGCAAAACTGAAGGTTGCAGCTGGAAGATCATGGCTGGAGCCGGGAGGAGGCATGTGTATTGGCTTGTTGTGTGATGGTGACAGCGCTGGTGATGGTCCGTCTCGACAGTGAAACAGTTCTGCCAGGATATAGTCCTTGAATTTGAGCATGCGAAGAGTCAACTGCCAGAGCTCCTTTTCAATCCTGGGCATAGCTTTGCTCAGCGGAAGTCATGTGCTGGGACGCGTAAGATTCAGGCGCAGTTGACCCGTCATTGGATTGCAGGTCAGGGCGGCCCGAGGCCTACTTTGAGGCATCACAGTAGAGAACGATGGGGCGCTGGAGATCGAAGTACTCAGCGTCGGCCATGTGACCAGCTTGGACTTTAGGTAGTCCAAACCGCGCGCTTGGTGTTGCGGGATCCAGCACAGGGCAGTTGTCCTGTTTTTTTTACCAGATCCCGCAGAGGGGCACTCCGTAGTTCGCTCTAGGTCGGGGAGATGAACTTTCCAGGTATTAACATGCCCAAGAAAAAACGCTGCAGGCCATGCAATCCACAGCGCGCCTGTGATCTCGGAATATAGCGGCCGTTTCTGCGGGTCAGGCTTCAGCCCCGATGCCGTGAAAAATGACCCAGTAGGTGACTGTCAGGAACAGTGGAACGGCTTCTTTTCGGGTTGAGCTTCAGGTTGATCTCCCGGGCCGCTGCAGCACCTGACGAATGGTGGCGGCGGGTGTGCTCAGCGACATCCTTCCATAAACCAGGATGTCGTCGACATTGATGGCACCGGAAGTCAAGCAAACTGTTGTTCTATGGTCCTCTGGAACACCTCACGGGGCCAGAGTTGATCCCACTCTTGCTCAGATTACTCTCAACAAATCCTCAGACCACTTGTTTCCATTGTCACCCACCACCGTCGGTATTAAATTGTTATCTCTCATTCTGTCTTTGTGTGTAAATTATTTCTCTGCTCAGTTTCCGTTCAATATTGCCAGTGTCTGACGCAATCACATTGATGCGACACCTAGAAGGGCACCACACACGGAAATAGTAAAATACATTTGTCATGTCTCCCGTTGCTCTTGCAAGAAAAATATGGTTAACAAGAGTATTGTCACGTTGGCATCGGTTGCTTGATTTGGGAACTAAACCATATGCCAATGATGTGCGAAGACATTGCTGTGGGTTGTAAAGAGATTGAGTCCATCTCAGTGTAAGCCCAGGACCAGATCAAAGTCTTCATCTGCAATTCTGCCGCTAAACATTACCCAAAATCAAAAAAGCAAAGACTTGGGCAAATCCCGCTCTGTTTTTTTCTTTCCCATACACCGTCGTGCAAAGGTTAGAGATGTTTGCAAGCGGCATCACAAGACATTAGGGAATGTGGGTCATCTCCTATGTTTTCGGGTATATGAACAGGCCCTCCAAAAGGCTAGGGCACTTTTCAATCCCCTCTACCAATTATGGTCATTGAACTTTGTCTGAGGTACTGGATGTATTAGTGAAAAGGCTTGCAATGCGGATCAAATGCTGCCTTCGATCTTCTCTATGTTACCCTTTTGCTCTATCTTCATTGTCACGCGTCACACCCGACGCAGGAAAGGTCATTCAGCCCAGCCTGCAAACGGCGATCAATTGTACATTGGCGGCGAGTCACCTTTCCATTTGTGATTGGCAAAATGTATATGAAATGCTGTTTAGTTTTACTCAGGGCCACCTCCTTTCGGCATCTAAATTCTATATGTTACGCTACCCGCTGTTGAGAATCTATATAGCAACCACATTCTTTGAGTGGATCATGTACACAGTGCCCTGTATAATCGCGTTTGAACGATATATCTATATTATGATTACTAAACTAAGTGGAGGACCATTTGTGGTCCTGCATCACACGGAGGTGGGTCCCCTGCAAACGTTAATATTCCTCCTCTCCACCATTCTGTGTTATTGGTGGCCAGTGGGGGTGGGGGGTTTCTGGGTCGCTAGTATGGGTGTTGTGTTGCACTGAAACTGCGGCAGACTGAACCTCCCATTGAACCTCCTCTGCCACTCCGTCTGGCCATCTTCTGTCTTTCCACGGCCCTTCTCTGTCCCTCCTTGTCCCTACCTTTGACTGATCCCCGTGTTTTCCGCTCAGTCTTTGTCCTTCATCCCCTCCCTGTATTTCCAAACTTCCCATCCATCTGCCGCCTTCCTACTCTAGCCCATTCCTCTCCCCCTCCCTCTCGCCATCCCCACTTTCGCTCCATCACCCTCCCACCTTCTTCTTTGATGTTATTCCTCTTTGCAATGTCCTCATGAATATGAACAAACGTAAATCGGCATCTGGACCTCACTTATCTCCCAGGCCCCAGACGTCACATTGAGGCACCTATATTACAGCTGCCAACTTTTCCACAGTGATGAAACCAGCCTGCTTTTTATAAAATGATGTGTTGGCCCATCAGTACTACCCACAATGGTGGTACTACCATCGTGCCACGGCCGAAGTTGTCATACATCAGCGGCGATCCTAAAGTGTGTCTTTGTGTTGCTACAATACATGTTATACTTCATCATAACTTACACCGGCAGCACGTGGCCACTATCACGTGTACCCACACAATGTGTCCACTCTTGTGATGATATGTTGTGCTCACAATCACTACTCAGATGACTAAAACGTGGGAAACAAGAAATGCTTTATTTGCGAGTCTGCAGAAATCGTTGTGCCCCCTCCAAGTGAGACACACCGAAGATCAGGAAAGTATAAGCCCTTTATACACACATTTCTGCCTGGCTTAATGCCTCCCGTTGTCCGGCTCCTCCCAATCAGCAGCACTGAGGTGCACAGTCTACAGGTAGCGTCCCTCACAGTACTTCGCATGTTCATGTAATGAGAGCAATTTCTGGACCAGGGGCGTGTAAGAGTAAGATTCATGTATTTCATTTAGCTTTGCTATTCAGTTGCTATTGACCTGGCCTAGTTATCTTGAGTTTTAATTGCAAAGCTAGTCTCTGGTGATTATGGCCGCATCCCCTCATCCCTGGCTGCCGCTATACAATGCTATCAGTGTGTGCTTCAAGAGGAGATGCTGGTTACTTCATTCACAACGATGTATAGAATCCACGCTCCGGAATTTAGTAACAGCGGGGTTTAATCCACTTTATCCCTCACAATCCTCACTTTTTCTTTTGCTACGATTTCTTGATTAAATCTTAATTTCAAGGCCTTCAGTTCTATTGAAGAAACATTCGCTGCCCTAATTCTCCTCTTCCTGTGTGCTCTGGACCTTCCCTGGTCGCAATATCAATAATTTATGTATTGCCCCCTTTTTACATAGGCACTTATATGCCTGCATCTGACTTACACTCCGGTAATGAGTTCCTAAAAAGGGATACAACAGGAGCTAAAGATCAGCCCAGCCTTGCACATAGAAACACGAGTCCCACCTTTCTCCACCTTGTTCCTCAGAGGATAGAATCCCACATCGGGTACCCATAATCGGAATTCTACTTTTGTATTAAGAACATGTGCCAACTTCTGGATTCCTTCGATTGTCCAACACTGCCAGCCATTGTCATCGATATTTTAGGCAGCAATTAGAAGAGGTAGAATTTTCCACATAACCCTCCTTCTTCGGCCAGGCGGTAATCTAAGGCCAACCAGTCTGGTATATGCTGCTCTCATCTGTGTCTGCTGCTTAGGCCAGCGTTTCTAGTGGCCGCCGCAGTTGTTTTGGTAATTTCTTCAGGTACTGCCTGAGTCCTATTATCCGGTTTAGCATGTAAACCTGGTAGTTCGGAGCCCCAGGATCCGTCCTGTGGCCCAAGTGGCTGGTCCATAGTATGAGATGAGTCTTGCGGGTGGCCATTCATCTTCGTCATTCTCCAATGTCTTATTTTATCTTCTTCCGATATAGGTCCGTCAAATACAGGTGTTCCTAGCGACCGCCCTTCTTCGGTGTTTACAGGAAAATCCATGTTTGTACCCGTCCAATAAAGCATGTCCCGCCTCCAATTTGTCGTAACACGAGTAGGCCCTTATATCCGGCATATCCATAACAGTCCTTCAGGGTGGTCATAGAGGTATACCTTGTTCCATATGTTCTCACAACACCGGGATTCTCTTGATAAGGGTGTTCGGTGCAGTTCCATTAGTCCAGTACAACGATTCCAATTCCACGGTCTTCATCCAGATAGTGCAGTTCTCCGTCTCTTAGTTGGATTACCATGTAGGCTCCTCTGGGCCACCACATCGGGACTGATTTGGCCAATGGGTGATGATGCGCTGCAGGGCTGCTGCCTACTAGGACGGCATCCTTGCCAGGCCTAGCGATACACTCAGTCCCACCCGGTAGCGTCTGTCAGGACCCCTGCCTGGGGATCATCGGTCGTCCAACAGTCAGGTTCCACTTATTCGGTCCCATACCATGGTCCATACTCAACGATGGATCCTCTCCAGGCCAACGTGAGCTTTCAGTGGTCCGCCACAGACCAAACAGTTAGTCACATCAGGGTTCCAGCCTATCGGTGGCCAAGTCCACAAACAGGTTTTTTACTACCTCGGGGAATTTCAGTCAGCTGCTTTCTTAATTTCTTCAGACTTTGTTTGTTGCAGTTGGGGCTGAGTAGTTGGGGGTGGGGGAGGCTGGGATTACTGCTTTTGGCTAACTTCTATATTACTTCCTTCTTACCTTTGTCGAATGTTTCTTTAAGGCATGGGAGTGATACTTAACTGTCTGTCCTGGGCATGCCGACTCCCATCTGTCTTCCCCTTTTGGGCAGGTAATTGTACCCAAAACTTCCTTACATATCCTTATTCTTACCACATAATACTCGCCTTTCTCCCGTTCTTACAAATAGTTATGTCCTTAGATTCATAGGCCAAGCATCATTCACAGGGAATGATAGGTAAATGATCTGGTTGTCCGCCTCCGTATCTGATAGGAAGGAAGCATTTATCACAGTTATTAACATATTTACAACGGGTTAATGTAGATGGTTATATGCAACAATAATATAGTTACCTCACTCTTCATTAAACCCCACCCAGTTACATCAATCATAACGCCTTCCCCTCAGTAGGAGAAAATGTGCCGCGTGCTTGAAGGTGTATGTTGTGAATACCCATGTGTTATCATTAAAAGATGTTGCACACTTAAGAGCTTGTTAAGTTTTCATTTACATGGTGTCAAAGCTGGTAGATACTTGCGCGTTCTCTTGATTGTATCGGTTTTTATTTTTTTTTTTGATGGTTGTTGTTTTTTGTGCTTTTGATCTCTGGGCCTGGCGTCCTCTTGCTAGGAAAAGAAAGCTCGAGCAGTTGTCTTCGATGCTGACATCTCTGTAGCGCTGGGCCACGTTTGAATTTGATTTCACACACTTTGTCAACGTCGCACACGCGCTGAATCTGACTCCCTTAAAGTTCCCTTCCTACTCAACTTGTCGGACCATGATGCATGAAGTGAGCCAGAACTTGTCACCTACGCTCAGCGGTCCTGGGCGTCGATATGAGGTGATTACTCCTGCAGAGTTGTGCTGAGACCCGCTTGCCTTGCTACGTAAGTTTCAGGGTAGATTTGTGTGACCTGCCCTCGATACGCATTCTAGAGAGTGCCGGTTCTTTACAACGGGACAGTTGGCTGTTGAACCTGTTGAATGTTTTATTGCTGATTTGCGTCATTCTCGCCCAGCGGTGCCGTTGTGGCGACATGACGACCAGCTCACTAGAGTTCTCGCCGCTTAGTAACTGGCATGCGTGACAGAAGCTGCGATGTGAGCTTTTGGAGGGATCGGATCTAACGTTGGACAAAGCTGTGCATGCCTGAAGATTGTCTGAGGTCAGTGTGTTTTGCAAGAGGACTCCCCCGGGACTTCGGGAAATGAAACTGTCAACCTGGCTGGGTTTAGGAGCCCACAGCCTCGGGTGGAGAACAATGTTTTTCTTCTGCTCGCGTGCACAACCTGGGACCTGGCGATGTGCCGAAAAAGGTGCCCAACACTGTAACTACATGCACCTAGACTGTCGACGTGTGTATCCCGCCTTTGGTAATACCTCGACTTTGTAAAAGCTGAACATTTCTCAGCCTCCTGATCGATTTACTCCGTTCCGTTGGGGCAGGCTCAAGCTTCCAGTCCCACGTCTAACATGTGGTGCAATCTGAGCTCTGTTTCGACTCACCAGCCCAATTTTAGTTGAATGCAATGGTGCAGAGCAATTAATTGTGCCGAGGGACTCTCATGTGTTTATCCCTATAACAGACACCCTGCCCCACCGCATGATACCTCCGTACCTGTGTGGACTGTCAATGGCGTAAGCCTTCTCTGCTAGAAATTAGATTCTGGCGCGAGAGTCAATGTTTTGTCATGATCTTTTCAACAAGATAAGGATATAATGTGCTCTGGTTGTCTTGACGATGCTACCCTGCACGCCTAGGTGAGAGATTCTGGGCCTGCGGGGAGGGCCACTTTAACTTGCGTGATAGCTCAAAAGGCCACAAGAAACCTGGTTTTTTGTTTTGAACTCTGACTGATGAACCCTGTTGGGGCAGAACGTGCGTGCAGATCTTGGCTGGTCTCCTTTGACCGCCGGTCACAAAGTGAAACTGTCGTTGACGGTAGCTGAATACCAGGACCTGTTCGACGATGCCCTGGGCGAAGTTTACCAGTGTCATACCATATTTCCTTTGACCAATTATACAACCGTGGTCCGCGCACCTACAGGGTTGTCTCACGCCATGAAGGGGGGGGGTGGGGGGGGGGGTGGAAACCCCCCCCCAAAAACATGTTCGAGGCGATCTCCACGTGAGATGGTCGAAAGGGGGTGCTTAGTAGCAGTTAGCGAGCCACTCCGCGTTGGGTCTCCACCATGGTTGCACGATTAAGAAAGACAAGAACGAAGATTCGCGTGTGTATCAAGCCCGAAGAGACTTAAACCTTGCCATCAGGCGCGTCACATTACCCATGCGGTCCGTTGAGGATGTGGCGGCAAAAGGTCGGGAAGCACCATCTTTTCGGTCCTAGAGTATGAAATCGTTTTGGCAGATCCCGTTGGACAAAGCGTCTTCTGATCCTGACGACCTTCGCTACACGTTCTGCAGATTCAAGTTCCTGACGAATGCCATCGGCATGTCAATTCTCCCCTAGCGAGGTGTTCCAGCGGGACGATGAAGCAAGCAAATTATTCGCGGCCCTGCCCTGTTGCCATCATGTTGTGGATGGATATCCTGGTTTATGGGTAAGGACATTGCCGAGGACGACCTGAACCTCCGCTGCGTCCTGAGATCGCGCTCGCGACGGTCGCACCCTGAAGATGAATCCAGAAAGTGCCGCGTTTCGGTGTCTCAGAGGTCACGTATGTTGGACATGTTTTGTCACCCTAACGGACTAAAGCCCGACCCCTTGAAGGCAGCTGCCATCTCCGAAAAATGGCAGTGCCCCCCACCGACGTGCCAGGTCTGCAAAGATTCTTGGGCATCATGGGAACTACTGTGCAAGTTTATACCAAACCTCAGTGAGCGGAGTGCTCCCATGCGGCCAGCTGACAAAAAAAGGGATAATCGCCTGGCCTGGCTCCCATATCAACAGAGGTCTTTTGACCGCCTCAAGTCGAATACTGATTAGCACTCCGACGTTGCGGTTCTTCGGACGTGACCGGTCGGCCCGCCATTCACGTCACCTGTGACGCTTCAGGTTCGGCCTGGGTGCGTGCCTTTCTGCCTTCAGTCTGTCGTTGGATCGCTGCATCTCTGTCTCCTATGCCTCTCCGCTCACCATGACGGACACCGAGCAGCGGTACGCTCAGATCGTGTGTACTGAGTGCTCGGGTGGGTCGCCCTGCCTCTGCTCAAGTTCAGAGAACTGCCTTTTCGGCAGCAGATTTACGTCGAAACGACCACCAGCCACTATTGTGTTCACAATCCTGAACGAAGCCGATTCACGCTGCCCCTGCCAGGCTGCAGCGTTTTGTGTGTGCAGCAGCTCCTGCGTTTCGACTTTGAATAATCTACAAGAAGGGCACCGAGATAGCTCATTGCGGACACTGCCTATCGCGCGCCCGCGGACCTCCTGGCTCGCCACCCCTACCAAACTGAGTCTTGACTCGTACTGGCGGGCTTAAACTTTATTCCCACCAAGCAAGCTACTGGTTTTGCCGAGCACACCGCTGCCGATTCGGTTTTGCACAGCTTGCATCGGTTGATTAAAGCAGGGGGGCCAACAAAGCGCTCCGCCGTGCCATCTGAAACTCAGCCCTTTTTCTGGTCCGCGAACGAATGGTGCTCAGGTATGGCGTCATCGTCAAGGGGACTAAAGTTGTGGTCCCGTCCTCCTCTGTTTGACTTTTACTTTTGTGCAGCCCATCGCGGGACCACCCTGGGGGTCGATTGCAACACTTGCCCCACGTCAGTTGCCAATTTATTTGGCCTGGAATGGCCAAATATATCCGAGACCGAGTTTTCAGCTGCTCACCGTGCAACAGACTTGCGCCACCACCAGGCGTCGACAGCCCTGCTGCAAACCAGCCCGCCCCTGCTTTGCCTGGTCCTCGTCTGGCTGCCGACTATTCGAGTGGGGCGTTGGGTAAACCCCCACTACCTTCGTCTGGTCGACTCGTACTCCAACTGGTCGAAGTGGATTTGTGACATCCCTCACGTCGGAGATGGTGATCCGCAAGCTGCGAACACTTCTCCACTTTTGGGGACCCCGGTCAGGTCTGCAGAATGACCACGGCTAGGCAGTTTACAAGCCGAAGAATTCAAAGCTTTGCCGACAAGTGGAACTTCGTGCTTTCACCTGCAGCCCCAGAAGTACCCTCAGAGCAACTGGCCCTAGCAGAAACGGGCATCCGCCAGCGCCAAGCTTCTGATGAACATGGCGCGACTTTGCCAGAATTATGATCTGTATTTGGATCTCCTGAAAACCTCAGGAATGTTTCCAGGGATCCGGCCATTGTGGTCACCTGCTCAGCGTCTGATGTACAGAACTACAGATCCACCGTTCCCGCGATTGCCCAGCGACAGCTGAATCCTCGGTGTGCTGGAGCCCGCCTCCGTGCAGAGGCGCATTCAAGAGAAACATGACAGCCAGCGGCGTTCCCACGATCGGTCTGCGTTGCAGGGACCACTCGGATCTTCTGTTGCGCCGGACAGGTTGTTTCGGATTGCAGACCGCAAGTGTTCACTTTCCGTCTGGCCACCGTGGTTGGGGTGGCCGGACTCACCTCGTTTGTCGTATCTGGTCGACGTGAGGGTTCCATCTACGAAGAAAGCCGGACAAAACCATGCTTGCGGGTTTGAATGAGCCACAGCCGCATGCCCCCCTGTGGCCCTATTCCCCTCCACTTCCTATCAGTAGCGGCTGCCGCCCCGGTTGTTGTTCCCGCTGGCTAGCCTCGGTCCCCGTCGGGGCGCCTCGTTCCTTGCGCGGTTCCTGTTGCCCGGTTCGCGGTTCTCCCTCTCCTGTTTTTCTCCACCTCAATGCCCTTCCCTGGTTCCCCGGCTGCCTTGCGTCTCCTGCTTCTTCTGCTCTTTCGGGTGGGAGGGGGAGGGAGACAACTTACGCGCTCGGGCCAGGATCAGTAAGGCGCCTGTTCGCTACGGCGATTGCGTTTAAATTTCTGCTGTTTAATTCGGTTGTCGCGTGACAGACAATCTGTTTGTTGATTTCTAAGGGGATGTGGATGTAGTGGTTTATATGCAACCAATAATATAGTTACCTCACTCCCATTACCCGCCCCAGTTACATCAATCATCACGCCTTCCTCCTCTCAGTAGGAAAATGTTGCGGTGCTTGAAGGTGTATGTATACCAGTGTCTAATTAAAAGATGTTGACACACTTTAGAGCTTG
>JAVHYY010001014.1:0-25745 GCA_035221665.1 Okamejei kenojei
ACTGGTTTGCATTTAAATTTGACAGGACGTTTGGTGCGAGGGATTTATAGGGTTATTTGGTTTAGAGTTTGCGATGATTTAAGTTGGAGGGGCTGTTGTTCTGGAGAATTGATAGCGTGGAGTTGATGGTTTGAGTGTTTAGATGTTTCTAGGTTAAAGGGGGAGTTAGAGTTTACATGATTTAAGGTCGACAGTGTAATAGCTTTTAGAGCCGTTGGATCGTTTACAGAGGTATACATACTAACTGGCTATAGGTGTACAGGTTTGCATATAGTTTAGCTGGTTTACAGATTTAAGTTTACATGTTTAAGTTTAGAGTAGTTAGAGGATGTTCTCTTCAAGATTTACAGGGCTTAAGCTTTAGAGGTTTAATCGTTTAGTAAGGTTGACAGGGTGGTTGCATGTTTATGGGTTCATATGGGTATTCGAGTTAACGGGTTTGCAAGGTTTATGGGTTACACATGGTTTAGATGGCTTTAATTGGGTTGAGAGAGTTTGAGGTTATGATCTGTAAGGAGTCAGCCTTGAAATAACGTCGGATGGGGGAGGGTTTTCTGATTAAAAACCCCGTGAGGTATATCTGTGTTTATGAGGGCTATATATGCGTTAACAAGGATTGTACAGATTAAGAGGTATTAGCGTGATATATAGCGTTGTATACCCCTTGTTTAGAGATTATTTATGACTGCAAACAATGGATTACATGGATTAAATGAGTTTGGAGAGTTGTATAAGTTTAGCGGGTTTACATGGTTTTTACAGGTGTAGAAGGTTTCGCGGTTTACAGGTGTTTAGAGGGTTTTTATTCGAGAGGATAACCTGGATTTAGAGGGGTTTACATGGAAAGGGTTACAAGAGGTTTTAACAGGTATTTTAGTGGGGTCATACAATGGTGTGTCCAAGTGGCTAAAACATGGGTTTACAGGGCTTTATAGGGCTTAACGGACGGGTTTATATGGTTCCAAGGAATAGAGATGTTAGAGGGCTTTATATTTGTTTAGGAGAGGTACGGAAGGGGTTTAGACCGGTTAGTAGTGCTAGGCGTGGTCAGAATAACGTGTAGAGCGGTTTGGCCGGTAAAGCGGGGAATAGGCTGGGAGACATGGTGTATATAAGCGATAATATACTAGTGCTGAACGGAGTGTTAAGAGGGGTTTTAACGTTTTTAGTAGAGGGTCTATCGAGTACACAGTAGCGGTTTTGAAAATGGTTTAGGAAGGGGTTAAGGGGGGGGGTTATAGTGTATTTCGAGAGAATTACAGGGTTTTAGAAGGTTAAAACAGGTGGTAAGTGGGGGGTGTTCCATGTGGCATAAGGGGGGGTTACAAAGGATTTACCATGGTATAGATGTTAAGAGGCTTAATAGAGGTTATAGGGTTTAACACATGGTTTTACAGAGGGGTTTAGATGGGTTTACAATGGGATTACCAGTGGGTAAGCTGCGTATAGAGTGCTTTGCTGGGGTTTAGAGGGGCATAGAGGGATAGGCAGGAGTTCAGGCGAAGCAATTACTCCGTACACGGTCATTGGTTGTCGGAAGAGGAGGTTCTCAGGTGATTTATAGCTGGAAAGTTTTGGAGGTTTTTTACATGGGTTTACAGGGGGTTCACAAAGTGTTAACGGTGTATTATTGGTGTTTTATGATAGAGGTTTTAAATGGTTTAGAGTGGTATTAGAGGGCTTTAAAAATGAATACCGGGGTCTAGAGGGGTTATCCCCAGGGTGTTTACAGCGTATTTCAACTGAGGCTAGAAGGATTTACCGGGCTTAGCATGTGATAATCGTTGTTTTTAGCCGGCATACATGTGAATTAGAGGGGTTTAGAGGGGTATAACAGGTTACAAACGAGAAGTTTATATATAATGGATTTAGAAGTGGTTCAAATGGGACAAAGGCGTCGACCAAGATTAGTATGTATGAGGTGTTTACATGGGTGTAGAGTGGATTTACATGGTTTGGGCGAATTACATGGATTTAGGAGGGGTTACAATGGACTTTAGGGGGATTACATGGGGTGTTTACCAACAGGGGGTTAGATGGTGTTAGAGGGTTTACATGGCTTAATAGGGTTAGAGTGTGTAAAATGTTTACGTGGGTTAGAGGGGGGTTTGAGAGGGCATTAGTGGGTTTTAGAGGGGTTAGGTTTTTGGGAGGTGTTTAGAGAGAGCGGTGGATGGGTAATGGATGAGTTCTTTAGTGGATTTAGAGCGGTACTGGATGGGTTTGGAGGGTTTTAGAAGAAGGGTTTAGAAGTGGTAAGAGTAATTTTGGTTGGGTTTGGAGGATTTACAAGGGTTTAGAGGATTTTCAGGGGGTCAATAGTGGGTTTTAGGATTTTAGATGGAAAGAGATGTTTACAGGGGTTACCAGGTTTTTAACATGAGTCGACAGGTGTGTAGAGAGGTTTACCAGTGGTTTAGATGGGTTTAGAGGATACAGAGGGTTTTAGAGAGGTTAACCAGGGAATTTAAAGGGGTTTACAAGCGGTTTCAGGTGGGTTCCATTTGGATTTAGGTGGTTAGATGGGTTAACAATGGATTTCGAGGGCTTTATTATTCGGCTTTAGAGCGGTTTCAGAGTATAAAGCTTTTATAGGAGGGCTTAAAGGGGTATAAGAGTGGATTAGGGGTTTAAGGGTTTAGGCGGGTTTTACAAGGGGTTTAATATGGGGGTTAGATGGGTTAGATGGCGTTTATAGGGGGTTTTATTAGTAAGATTAAAGAGAACTTACCAGTTCTAAGTTTGATGTTTAATTTATGAGGAGTTACGATGATGGATTACGTGAAGAGCCCGCCTGGCGCTGGCAAACGGCATACTTCAAAGCAGCGGGCATGAAAAACACAGACCCAAATAGATTCCAAGTAACATAGTAAGGCTCATAATAGACTTAGAACTACCAGATGATCATTTATTTTATGAGGTGGGAGTGGAGGGCACGTAATCCCTCATCGTAACTCCTCATAAAATAACGATCAAACTTCGAACTGGTAAATTCTCGTTTAATTCTTACTATTTTACTTCGGAGTCACGTGAGTGACTACGTGAAGATTTTTAAGCTTTCTGTGTTTTTTATGTCGTAGAATTAATCAGTACGACAGTCCGGCTAAGTAAATACATACATGAGAAACCAGACTAATATTAGTTCTTTCCATTAATTTAACTTTTTAAATGGTTTAAAGAACATATAAATAACCCTCCTTATATCCGAGGAATGATTTACAAGTGATAAAAGATATAAGTGACTACATAACTGATTATAGTAATCAATAGTAAACAAAGCAGGTGACTATAGTGATCCCAACACCGCGTGGCCAAAGCTTGTCATAGTGTGAACAGGTTTATTGTTAGAACTTTGAAAAAGTTTTCTTCTTTACTCCACCCTGCGATTTTTAAAATATGCTCGCGTGGTACGTCCCCCCCTTCGCCGCGGACGTAGCTGCAGCCCTGTGTGAGTGAGATTTGAAAACACATCAGTGTCTACTCCTGCTAAAAAGCAACACTGTTTCAACAACATTTTGAGATAGTTTTCTGTTGCTTTTGTGGTGTTTTTATGTGTAATCATTAACGTTTTTTCATTTCCTCGAAGAGTTTCAGTAACTTTAACATATTGATTCAAATGTTTAAATCCACACACAAAAGTAGGATCAATAGGATAAGCTTGAAAGGTTACCTTACTCCAATCTCCCTGGTCTGCTTTGTTTGATCATATCGTAAACAAAGAACAACAATGTTATCTGTATGTCACATGCATACAGTCTAAACGCAACATTTGTAAAGTTTGCACTCTTTGAGCTGAGACCAATGACATTAACATTATTATTTCAATGTTAATCTTTCCAATGACAATCCTTCAATTGGAGTCCATTGCCTAAGTAAGGTAAGTACAATGGCTCACATCCTAAATCTCTGTGTATCTTGGTTTGGGTGGATTGATGTTAAAGATTCCCTTCATGAATCTAGATATTAATGTGTGATCCAATTGATTTATGGTCAGACATTGTCCTAAATAAGATGATAAGGCACTGCGTGCAGTGGTAATGGCACTGTAACTTAAATGTTGCTCAAAATGCAATTTGGCAAGGAACTCCAATACATTTGCAATATTCACAGTATCATAAGAAATAATTTGACTGTGTGCAAAATTCTTCCATTTCTTTATGTGTCATATATTGTTTTTGTGGCTATCTCGCCATGGTGCGACTATAACTTCCCATAGTTTTGTCCGACAATCCCAGTTCCTGTAGTGGTCTGGTCAAAACCTGCAGATTAATAAATTCATATTAAGCATATAATGGATAAATTTATTTAGTTACTGGATTAATCAAAATATCACTACAGTTAGGAATTGACATATATGGTTCTTTTAATCATATTCAGCATTAATGGGAACCAAGGTTGTGTTGGCCCAATTTGGAACTACCAACAATCCAGTGCAGAATCTTGTTCTATTTTCTTCAGACATTTCTGAATCAAAGCAAATGGTGGAAAAGCCATAAAAGAACATATGCACCTCCCCCAGTTCAATGAAAAAGCATCTACTGCTACTGCATCTGGATCGTGTTCCCCAAGACACATATTTAGGCAATTTGATGATTAAGCCGATGCAACCAGATCAATTTCTGGTAAATCCAAATTGGGGGTTACAATATTCTTAAATATTTGCTGGATTAAGCATCCCTTCTGTGTTATCTTTAAATATCCTTGATCTTTTATCTGCCACCACATTGTCTTTACCTGGAATGTAGTTTGCTGAAATCCAAATTTTGGCGGTCAATACACCATTGCCAAATTTTCATTGACCAGTAACAATCACATGATACTGATCTAACACGTCCCCCATGTGATTAATATATGCAACAGCCGTTTTATTGTCTAACTGTATTAATACATGTAGACCTTTTTTGAACAACAATATGCTTTTAGTCCATAAGAAAGCTCACCAATAACTCTAAATAGTTAATACCAATAAGTTTGAAAGAAACGTTTCTTTTTTGAACTTTCCATTTCTACCTCCACATTCTGGAGGATGAATCTGTTGCCCCCCATCCGAGAGCACTAGCATCTGTTTGTAAAACCATTTCAGGCTGTTTGATCAGAATGTTTTTAGGCAGCTTGTGGGACATTTTTAACCCACCATTGTAATTCCAACACCAGCTTTCTTTTGTTAATTGCATAGGCTATCAAAGTGGCCTGCCGTCTCTTTGAGAGCTTTCTTATTTGTCCCTTTGAAGATTTTGATAATGTAATGGACCAAAATCTACTGCAGTTGAAATGCGCTACTAGTTTACCAATGGTTTTTCGCTACTTCTCGATGGATGGATAAGGTTTTTGTGAATGAGGATTATTACAAGTTACCAAAATATTATCGACTTTATCTGTTGGTAAAGTTATTAACATAGTCACTGAGTTAATTACAAACCCCAAAAAGTTAATTGTTTTGTGCTGGCTGCAGCTGGGATTTAATTGGAAATTGAAATCAAGAACCCTAGCTTTTCAAACAAAAGCTTTAGTAACTGAAACTGAGTTCTCACTGCTGACTCTTGATTATCATTAATGATCAGAATGTCATCGAGATAAGCCATAACGATATGTTTTTGTGCTCTTAATTGCTAAACTGGTTTCATCAATAGTTTCGTAAAGGAGCCGGGAGCTGAACACAGTCCATTTGGCAAAGCTTTAAACTGCCATAATTGTCCCGGCCAATTAAATTTTAAGTACCTCTCGAAGAACTCGGATGTAATAGTACAGAATAATAGGCGGTTTTATAATCAATCTTAGCCATATAACAACCTGCTGAAATTAAATATCTTGCAGTATTAAATGTTTTCCATTTTAAAATGTTTGTATTCTACAAACTTATTTAGATCTGTAAGGTCCAGAATAATTCTGCAACCCAACATCTTTTTTTATTTCTTCGAAAAATATTAGAGACAAATTGATGCTCGTGTTCATAAGGTTTTTTCAATTACCCCTTTTTCAGATAATTTGTCAATTTCCACATTAATCTCTGCTTTTTACAATAGCAGTAAACACGGAAAGCATAAGCAGGTTTATTCTGTACAGAGGATTAACCCCTTCTGTTAAATGTAATAGTGGCTCTGAAACTGCTTGTTGTAATATAAATCGATTCAGAAAGTTAATATTAAGCCAGTCTTTATTTAAAACCTTTGTAATCTCCCTCCAACTGGAGATTTATCCGCAGTTTTCTTTAAGGATAGAACAAGTCTTTAATACCTCACCCATATGAGCGTGGTGGTCTCCTTCTCCCCGAATAGGGTAAGCATTGGGCTGATGCAGGACGATAATACTTTCCTGACAAAAATTTTTTTTGCCTCTATTTTCCAAATCAAAACCCCTTCGGGGCGAAAAATACCTTTTTGTCCAAAGACGAAAGGTTTCATACCGCTAAACTATTTAGCTTCTTCATCCCAACTCTTTTCAGTTGTTTAGGCAGATTTTTTCTCCAAACAGATACCCAGGAGCTTGAACACTACACTTGCTCGACACAGGCTTGCAAACCTAGGGTTGAAATAATGGGCCGAATCGCCATTTTCCTCATACAATTAATTTCATAGAAAGAATTGCACAATAAGCCCAAAGTATCTTTTGAATCTTATCCATCTCCCATTTGTCTCCCATAGGGCCGTAATGGCAGCAAAATTAGTTTGAGGATTTTTTGAAATCTCACTTCTTGAGTTCGCTCTCATACTTGGAGTCATGGATGTCCATATCAACGGATTAACCGTAGGCACTTTCCAATGAGACACAATTTCCTGGCGTTTTATATAATTCTGATGTTTCAATCATCACAGAATCATGAAGTTGGTGAGATACCATATAATTTATGTTGACAGCTAGTTTTCTTCCATAGCCTCACCCACTTCCTTCAGGTATAGCAAATTCTTTTGCTATCCCAGGCACATTTGGCCTTTTCTTTTTTCTTTGTGGTGTGCATTCAAAATCCAAATCACCACCAGCAGAGTCTGCCTTCTGCAGCCCTAAATCATTGGGATTGCCCCATGAGACTTCTTCCGGCCCAAAATCCTGGTCCGGAGTTTTCAAACTCCCAACCTGTCCCACAGCCATATTCAGGAATAATCAAACCCCTCAGGGCTTTTTTGTGAACCTTCTGGGTACTGTGGACCCTTGCTCATGATTTTTTGGAGAACTTTCTCCATATGCTCCATTTTTAACCACATAGTTTAATTTATCTGGAGGACTTTCAGTATCAGAGTCAATCAGAAACCACGGGCCTCTCAGATTTATTTTTACATTTTTTAGGAGCATTTCCCTCCGTGGTTATAATTTCTGAGAATCTAGAAAACTCGCTATCGGGTATATCAGCGGCCACCGGTATCGGAACCGGATCCGCACTAGCTTCTTGTCCCGTATTTTTATTTTCACACCCGGGGAAGATCTTTTTAACCGCGAATTTTTTTTGCGATTGATTTCTCCAATTTTCTTTATTATCAGTGCTAAATCAGTCACGTTACGCAACGCTGAATTTCCTTTTACTTTCGCTTGCTGGACCCACCCAGCGTACGCTAAAGAACGTCCGATTTTGCTGCACTTACCTTCGCGGGGCCGTTCCCGACCTCGCTGCGAGGACTGCTCCCTTTACTGCAGCGCCTCCTTCCTCCGCCGTCAGCGTCGACGTAATGCCGTTTGCCCAGCGCCAGGCGGGCTCTTCACGTAGTCACTATCACGTGACTCCGAAGTAAAAATTGTGTTTAGAGTGGTTTAGATGGGTCTAGAGGGGTTTGGGAGGGATTGGATGGTCTGGATAGAGGTTTGGCGCGCTGTGGAGGGGTTTGGATGGGATTGGGGGATGTTTAGAGGTGTTTAGACGGGGTTAGAGGGATTTGAAGGAGGTTGTAGGTTAAAGGGGGTTTACATGGATTTAGAGGGGTTAACGGGGGGTTTAGAGCGATTAGAGGCGTTTACAGTGGGTTTTACAGCGTTTTACCATTGGTTAGAGGGTTTTTACATGGGTTGTGCCAGGGATTAGTTTTTAGCGCGGTTTACAGGGATTTAGAGGGTTTTACAGGGGTGTAGAGGATTTACAAGAGAGAGGGAGGATTTAAGGGGCTTCAAGGGGTTTACAGGGGGCAGAGGGGTTCAGATGGGTTTAGAGGGGTTTAGAGCGGTTTATAGGGGTTTGCAGGGTTCAGAGGGGTTTTAGGGGGGATTTTTAGACGGGTTTGCGTGGGGTTACATGGATTTAGAGAGCTTATGTTTAGTCGGGTTTTGCGTGGGGTTACATGGATTTAGAGGGCTTTATAGGGTGTTCAGATATGTTTAGAGGGGTTTGATGGGGTTTGCTGGGGTTTGGGGGGTTTTAGTGCGGGTTTGGATAGGGGTTTGGAGGGGTTTTTATAGGGTGTTAGCGGGGGTTAAACAGAGGGTTTAGACGTGTTTTAGATGGGGTTAGATGCGTCTACAGGGATTGTACAGGGTTTAGAGGGGGTTTAGAGGGATTTTAGAGATGTGTTTACCGGGGTTTCTAGGGATGTTTAGAGAAGGTTTACATTAGTTTACGGTTTACAGGGGTTTTAGCGGAGTTTACAAGCCTTTTACAGGTGTTTAGAATGTTTTAGAGAGGTTTATAGGGATTTAGAGGGGTTACAAGGATTTAGGGGGTATACAGAGGTTTTAATGGGATGTTAGGTGGGGGTTTTTTACATGGTGTGTACATGGGGTTTAGATGGTTTACATGGGTTTACAGGGCTTTATAGGGGGCTTAGAAGAGTTTATATGGGTCTCCATGGATTTAGAGAGGTTTAGAGGGCTTTATATGTGGGTTTGATGGATTAGAGAGGCTCGGATGGGTTTGGAGGAATCTGTTGAGGTTGTTTTAGAGCGGTTTCGAGGGGTTTGGAGGGGTTCGGTGGGGTTTAGAGGGATCTACATGGGTTTAGAAGGATTGCAGGGGTTTAGAAGGGTTTAGAGGGATTTAGAGATGTTTACCGGGGTTTAGAGATGTTTAGAGAGGTTTTACATTGTTTACGGGTTTCAGGGTTTTTAGCGAGTTTACAGCTTTTTACAGGGTTTAGAAGGTTTTAGAGAGGTTTATAGGGATTTAGAGGGTTTTAAAGGATTTAGGGGAGTTTACAAGAGGTTTACTGGGATTTTAGGTGGGTTTACATGGTGTGTGTTACATGGGGTACTAGGATGGGTTTACATGGGTTTACAGGGCATTATAGGGGCTTCGCTTAGAAGAGTTTATATGGGTCTCAATGGATTTAGAGAGGTTTAGAGGGCTCTATATGTGGTTTGATGAAATCTGTGAGGTTAGAGGGTTTTCGAGGGGTTTGGAGGGGTTTGGTGGGGTCTAGGAGGGATCTACATGGGTTTTAGAAGGATTGCAGGGGTTTAGAAGGGTTTAGCGGGTTTTAGATGGGTGTTAGAGGTTTAGTATGGGTTTACATGTGCTTGCAGGTGATGTAGAGCGTTTAGAGGTGTTTAGAGGTGTCTGCGATAGGGGGTTTAATGGGGTGGTGGGTTAAACCCATTTGGGGGGGTTTAGTGGGGCGTTTATAGGGTTGAGATGTGTTTTAGGGGGGTTTGGATGGGGGTTTAGAAGGGTTTGGAAGGGATTTAGTGCGGTTGGCGATGGGGTTTGTGGGTTTGTAGAGGGAGTTTAGAGTGGTTAACATGGGGGTATAGAGGGATTAGATGCGTTTACAGGGATTTTACAGAGTTTAGAGGGGTATAGAGGGATTTAGAGTTGTTTACAGGGGTTTAGAGAGGTTTAGAGAGGTTTTAATTGCCGTTTACGGTTTACAGGGGAGTTTTAGAGAGGTTTATAGGGGTTGAGCGGGTTTACAGGGTTTACAGGGTTTACAGGTGTTTATAGGGTTTTAGATATGTTTACAGGGATTTACAAGAGGTTTACAAGAAGTTTCAGGGATTTACGGGGTTATATTGTGTTGTTAACATTAGGGTTTAGATGGCATTTACAGGGGTTTACTGGGCATTATAGGGGGTTCGAAAGGTTTATATGGTTTCCATGGGTTCAGAGAGGTTTAGGGGGCTTTATATGTGTTTAGAGGGGGTTTAGATAGGTTTGGAGGGATTTGTAGGGGTTCGGAGAGGTTTGGTGTTGTTTAGAGGGATTTACATGGGTTTTTAAAGGGTTTAGAGGGGTTTAGAGGGTTTTAGATGGTTTTACATGTTTATACACGTGTTTACAGGTTTTAGGAGAGGGTTTACAGTGGTTTAGAGGGGGTTAGAAAAGGGTTTGGAGGGGGTTTAGATAGTTTTAGAGAGGTTTAAAGGGGGTTGAATGGTTTACAGGTGTTTTAGTGGGGTTCCATGGGGTTTAGGTGGTTTAGATGTGTTTTACATGGGTTTAGAGGGCTATAGGGGTTTGTAGGACGTTTACTGGGGGGGTTAGAGGGGCTGTCTAGCGGTTTTAGAGGCGTTTTTACTGGGGGTTTGCAGGGGGTTCTGTGGGCTTATATGGGTTTAGAGGGATTTAGATGGGTTCACAAGGGGTTCAGATGGTTTACAAGTGGTTTTACCGGGGGGTTAGTTAGATGGGGTTAGAGGGCTTTGGATGGGGTTAGAGGGCTTGGAGGGGATTGGGTGGGTTCTGGATACGTTTAGAGCAGATGTTGGGTGGTGTGGGGGGGGGTGGGTTCGGAGGGGTTAGAGGTATGTTTATAGGTGGTAAAAGCGTTTTTTTTAAAGGGGTTTACAGGGGGTTTAAAAGGGTGGTTAACGGGGGGTTGTATTTGTATTTGGAGGGTTTACATCGGGCTACAGTGGTTTCAGAGGGCTTTATAATGGTTTACCAGTGGGGTTTAGAGTGTGTATACGGGGTTTAGAGAGGTTTATATGGAGTTATAGGGGGGTTTAATTGGGCTTAAAGATGTTTACAGGTGCATAGAGGTATAGAGGGGTTTACAGGGTTTTAGAGGAGTTTACCTGGTGGTTGGGGGGGTTTACATGGGTTTAAGGGGGTGTCTTTACATGTTGTTTACAATGGTTTTAGATGGGGTTTGGAGGGGTTTTACATGGTTTATCAGGGGTTTAGAGGTGTGTATATGGGTTTACATAGGTTTAGAGGGTTTAGCGTGCTTTAGGTGGGTTTGGGGGCGTTTTGGACGGGTTTGAGGGGTTATTTGGAGGGTCTGTAGTGGTTTAGAGCGGTTTGGAGGGGGCTTGGAGGGGTTTAGGACGGGTTTTAGAAGGCCGATGAAGGGTTTGGTGGGGTTTGGATCGGTTTTAGAGGGGGGATTAGATTATTAGAGTGGTTAACAGGGGTGTTTCGATGTGTTTAGAGGGGTTTTAGAAGGTGTACACGATTTTTTACTGAGTATAGCTAGGCTAGCTAGACGTTGTTTACCATGGGTTTAGAAACAATAGAAACATAGAATAAATTTGGTGCAGGGTAGGCATTCAGCCCTTCGAGCCTGCACCGACATTCAATATGATCATGGTGATCATCCAATCAGTAACCCCTACTGCCTTCTCTCCATACCTCTGATCCCCTTAGTGCCACATGGGGCACATCCAACTCACTCTTAAATATAGCCAATGAATGGCCTCAACTCCCTCCTGTTGGCAGAGAGTTCCAGAGACTCACCCACTCTCTGTGTGAAAAAAGTCTTTCATCATCTCGGTCTTTTAAAGGATTTCCCCCTTATCCTTAAGCTGTTGACCCTTGTACTGACTTCCCCACTCGGGAACAAATCCGTCACTGCCAATCTAGCTGTCAACCCCTTAAGAAGTTTGAAAGTTTCTATAAGATCCCCTTTCAATATCCTAAATTCAGAGAGTATAAACCGATGTCTATCCAGTCTTTCTTCATAAGTACAGTTCATGACCATCCCAGGAATCAGTCTGGTGAAACCTTCTCTGCACTTCCCTCTATGGCCAATAATGTCCTCCCTCAGATTTGGAGACAAAACTGTACGCAATACTCCTGGTGTGGTCTCACCAAGAACCCTGTACAACTGAAAAGTAGAACCTCCCTGCTCCTGTACTCTCAAATCCTTTTGCTATGAAAGCGAACATACATTCGGCTCTTTTTTTTTCACTGACTGCTGCACCTGCATGTCTACTTTCATATTATGACTGGTGTACCATACCTTGACACCCAGGTCTCGCTGCTGCATCTCCCCTTTTCCTTAATCGGCCACCATTGAAATAGTTTAGAGAGGTTTCACATAGGTAGGTTTACGGTATTACAGGGGGTTTAGAGAGGTTATAGGATTTAGCCGGGTTTACAGGTCTTTACAGGTGATTAGATGGGGTTTAGAGAGGTTTACAGGGAATTTTAGAGGGGTTTAGCGGGGTATGTGTTTTTCAAAGAGGTATACAGGGATATTTAGTGGGGGTTTACACGTGAGATTTTGGTGATGCACAGGTGGGTTATGATGGGTTTATACAGGGGGTTTACAGGGCATTATAGAAGGTTAGAAGTCGCTTATATGGGTGTCGATTGGTGTTCGTTGTTGTTGTTTTTTGTTTGTTCGTTATAGGGTTTTTGGGTTTTACTGAGTATGTGAGGACGGTTTAGAGGGCATTTAGTAGGGGGTATGGTTTTAGAGGGGTTTGGATAGGTTTGGAGGATCTGTAGAGGGTTAGGAGCGGTTTGGAAAGGAGTTTGGAGGGGTTTGGTGTGAGGTTTAGAGAGATTAGGAGATTTGCATAAGGCTTAGAGGGTTGATTGTACAGGGTGTTTAGAGTGGGTTTAGATGTTTTTGGATGGGTTTGAAGGGGTTTTAGAGGGGTTTGGAGTGGGGTAGTGGTTTTGGTTTAGGGAGTTTTATTAGAGGTTTCTTAAAAGGTGATATAGAAGTATTTACAACGTGTTTAGTTGGGGGGTTGGTGCCATGGGGTTTAAAGGGGTTTAGAATGGGTTTACATGGATTTAGAGGGCCTATGTGGGTTTTAGAGAGGTTTGTAGGAGGGTTTACACGGGGTTTAGAGTGCTTTCTAGTGGTTTGAGGCGTTTACTGGGGTTTCAGGGTTTTAATGGGCCTTGCTTTATATGGCTTTAGAGGGGGTTTAGAGGGGTTCACAGGGGTGTTTATATGGGTTTACAAGGGTGTTTGCAGGTGAGAGGGGGGGGGGGGGGGGGGTTTTTTGGGTTTAGAGGGCTTTGGATTGGGTTTAGGGAGTGGCGTGGGAAGGAGGGATTGTATGGTGGGAGATAGAGCGGTTTGGGGCGGTTTGGGGCGGTTTGAGGTGGTTAGTGGTGTTTATAGGTGGTTTTAGAGGGGCTTTGGATGGGAAGATAAGGGCTCGTTTACGGGGAGGGGTGGTGGGTTTAGGGGTTTGAGGGTTGGGGTTGGGGGTGGGGGGGTGGCGGGTTAGCGTGTGGTTTTGGGTATGGGGAGGGGGAGTTTAAAGGGGGGGTTTAAATGGGTGGTTGGTGGCTGTTTATCAGGTTGTGTGGTTAACGGGGGTTTATCTGTGTTCTGAGATGGGTTTACATGGGTTTAAAGAGGTTTCAGAGTGCTTTCATAGTGGTTTACAGGGGGTGTTAGAGAGGGGTTTATATGGGTTTAGCGGTGGTGTAACAGGGTTTACAGGTGGTTAGAGTGTTTTTTAGAGAGGGTTTACATGGAATTAGAGCGGGTTACAGGGATTTAGGACGGTTTACAAGAGGGGGGTTTTACAGGGATTTAGAGGTTTTAACTGTGTGGTTTTGGTGCACATGGGGTTTAATTGGGTCTTTTTTTTTAAAGGGGTTAAGGGGCATTCAGGGCATTATAGTGGGGTTAAAGTAGTTTGTTTGTTGTATATATGGGTTCGATGGGTTTACAGAGGTCTAGAGGGGGGGGGGGGCTTTATCGTTGTTTACAGGTGTCTAGAAGGGTTTGCAGAGGGCTTTACAGGCGTCTTTATATGTGGCTTAGAGGGATTTACAGGGGTTTTTGCAGGGGGGGGGATGATTAGAGTTGTTTAGCTGGGGTTACAGTGTTTAGAGGGTGTTCACATGATGTGAGAGTATGGTTTATATGGAGTGTTAGGGGGTTTACAAGGGGCTTAAAGGTGTTATAAATGTGTGTAGTGAGTTATAAAGGTTTGGTTTTTTATCACCGGGTTTTAGAGGGGATCACATGGGGGTCTGTTGGTACATAGGGTTTACTGGGTTTAGGGGGGTTACATGGTGTTTACTAGGGGGGGCCCCCCCCCCCCCCCGTTTAGTGGGTTTGGAGGGGTGTTTTACGTGGTTTAATAGGTTTTTAGAGGTGTGTTTTTTAGGTTTACATGGGTTTAGAGGGTTTAGAGGGCTTTAGTGGGTTTGTCCCATCTACCTGCTCAGGACCATACCCCTCCTTTCCCTTCCCTACACCCCTAAAATTACATCTGTCTGTAACCCCTGTAAAACCCTCTAAACCCCTCTAACCCCTCCAAAGCCCTCTAAAACCCCCCAAACACCAATAAATCCATCCAGACCCCTCCAAAACCCCCCAGAACCTCTTCCCAAACCCCTCTAAACTCTCGTAAGCCCCACTAAACACCCTGTAAACATCTCTCTAAGCCACTCCAAACCTCTCTAAACGCCTGCAAACACTGAAAACACCTTAAACCATCTAAAAAACCCTATAAAACCCTTCGAAACATCACTAAAACCCTCTAAACCCCAGTAAACCCCACCATACCTCTCTAAACACCTGCAATCCACTCCAAAACCTCTCCTTAAACCCCTCTAAAACCCCTGTAAACCCCTCTAACCCCCTGCAAACCCCTTTGTAAACCGCTCAACACACCCCTCGAAAGTACTCTAAACCACTCTAACCCCCTCTAGCGCCATGTAAACCCCTGTAAAACCACCCAAAAAACCCCTCTAAACCACTCTAACCCCCTCTAAAACCACTCTAACCCCCTCTAGCGCCATGTAAACCCCTGAAACCACCCAAACCCCCTCTAAACCACTCTAACCCCCCTCTAAAACCATGTAAACCCTTGTAATCCATGTATAAACCCCTGTATACCCCTGCAAAATCGCTCAAAAAACCCCCCCCCCCCCCTTAACTAAGCCTCTGTAAACTGCTATAACCCCCTCTAAAAGCCATGTAAACCCGTCTATACCGATCGGAAACCCTCTAAAGCCCTCAAAAATAAACCCAAACTCCTCCTAAAAACACCTGTAAACCCAATAAACGCATCTACACCCCTGTAAATCCCTCAAAACCGGCAAACCCCTATAAACCCCTGTTAAAAACTATAACCCCATCGAAACCCATATAAACCACAACAAACCCCTCTAAACCCCTCCAGGTCCCCTTCAAAAACTCTCCTAAACACCCCTAAACCCCCTCTAACCCCTTGTCAACCCCTCTAAACCCCTGTAAACCCACCTAACCCCCTCTAAACACCTGTAAAACCCTCTCAACTCCCTCAAAACCCCTCGAAACCCCTGTAAAACCCCTGTAAACCCCTGTAAACCCCTCTACTCACCTGCAATTCACTGTAAACACCTCTAACCCCTTGTAAAGCCCTCTAAATCGCTCTAAACATCTCCAAAACGCTGTAAACCCCTCTAAGTACCTCTAAACTCTCGTAAACCTCCCTAAACACGTGCAAACACCTGTAGACCTATCTTAAACACCCTCTAAACCCAATAAACCCACGTGAACCCCACTGGGCCCCTGTACATCCCTTTAACCCCCTCTAAATCCCTCAAAACCTAAACCACTGTAACCCCCTGAAAAAATCTCTAAACCCCTCTGTAAACCCCTCTAAAACCCCTGTAAACCCCTCTAAGCCCCTCTAAACGCATGTTGTAATCCCCTCTAAACCCATGTAAACACCTGTTAAACGCCCGTAAACTCCCCGGAAACCCCTCCTAAAAACCCCCCCCCCCGGGAACCCATATAAATCCGTCTAAACCCCTTAAACCCATCTAAATCCCTGGAATCCCCTGGAAACCTCTAAACCTATCTAAACCCTTGTCAACCTCTCTAAACCGCTCTAAAGCCCTCTATACCCAACCCGCTCTAAACCCCTCCAGATGCCTTTAAACGCCTTCAGACCCTCTTCACTCTCGTAAACCACTAAACACCTGTAAATACATGTAGACCCATCTAAACCATTCTAAATACCTCTAAACCCATGTGAACCCCTCTAAACAACTGTAAACACCTCAAAACCCCTCTAAACCCCTGTAAACCCCCCCTCAACCTCTCTAAAGCCCTCTAACCCCCCTCTAACCCCTTGTAAACCCTTATAAATCCATCTAAACACCTCTAAATCCATCTAAATCCCTGTAAACCCCTGGAAACCTCTAAACCTCTCTAAACCCCCGTCAGCTCATATAACCATATAACCATATAACAATTACAGCACGGAAACAGGCCCTCTCGGCCCTTCCAGTCCGTGCCGACCATTTGTTTTCCCCTAGTCCCATCTACCTGCACTCAGACCATACCCCTCCATTCCCTTCACGTCCATATACCTAAACCTCCGATAACCCATAAACGCATCTAAATCCCTCTAAACCCCTGTAACCCCTCTAAACCATTCAAAACCCCTCTAAGCCCCTGCAAAACCAAAACCACTAAAAACACCTCTTAACCCCTCCAAACCCTTCAGAGCTCTAATCCCCTCCAGACCCCTCTAAACTCTCGTAAACCCCTCTAAACATATGTATACACCTCTAAACCCCTCTAAATCCCTGTACACCCCTGTAACCTCCTCCAAATCCATCAACACCCCTCTAAACACATGTAACCCCGTCTCAACCCTTCTAAACTCCTCTAAACCCCTCTCACCCACTGTAAACCACTGTAAACAACCTCTAAACCCTTGTAAACCCCTTTAAACCCCTGTTAATAACCCCTCTAAGCCCCTCTAAAACGCCTGTAATCCCCTCTAAACGCCTGTAATCCCCTCCAAACCCCTGTAAACATCTGTAAACCCTCGTACACCCCTATAATCCCCCTGGAAACCCCTATCAATCCATCTACACCCTTCTAAATTCCAAATCCCTGTAAACCCCTGGAAAACCTCTAAACCCCTGTAAACTTCTCTACACCCCTCTAAACCCCTGTAAACCCCCGATAAACCCCTGCAAAACCAAAACCATATTAAACACCTCTAAACCCCTCTAGACTCATTTAAACCGCTATAAACGCATCTAAACCCCTCTAAACCCTACTAATAAACCCCTGTAAACCCCTGAAAACCCATCTAAACCCCTGTAAACCTCTCTACACCCCTGCAAACCCATGTAAACCCCTTTAAACCCAAACCCCTCTAAACACCTATAAACCGCTATAAATGTATCTACAACCCTGTAAAATCCCTCAAAACGCCTGTAAACCCTGTAAACATCTGTAACCCCCTGTAAAACCTCTAAACCCCCTCTAACTCCCATCTAAACCCCTATGAACCCCCCAAAACCTCTCTAAAACACCTCCAGACCCCTCCAAATTCCTCAGACCCCTCTAAACCCCTCTAAAACCTGTAAACGCCTGTAGGACCCATCCAAACTACTCTAAACACTAAAGCCTATACCCCTGTGATCCCCTCTATACACCTGGTAAACCCCTCCAAACCCCTGCTAAACGCCTGTAAAAACCCCTGTAATTCCCTCTAAATCCCTCAAAACACCCCTAAACCCCGGTAAACCCCTTAAAAATCTTCTAAACCCCTCTAAACCCCCTCCAACCCCCTCTAAACGCCTGTAATGCCCTCTAAACCCCTCTAAACCCCTCTAACCCCCTGTAAACCCCTCTAAATCAATCTAAAACACTGGAAGCCCCTGGAAACCTCTAAACCTCTCTAAACCACTCTAAACCCCTAAAGCCCTCGAAACCCAAACC
Source organism: Okamejei kenojei (assembly GCA_035221665.1). Lineage (NCBI taxonomy): Eukaryota > Metazoa > Chordata > Chondrichthyes > Rajiformes > Rajidae > Okamejei > Okamejei kenojei. The sequence goes on from JAVHYY010001014.1 coordinate 17,787, forward strand.
CATCTAAATCTCTCCAGACGCCTCTAAACTCCTCCAGACCCCTCTAAACTCTCGTAAACCCCTCTAAACACCTGTAAACACGTGTAGACCCATCTAAACCATTCCAAATACCTCTAAACCCCTCTAAATCCATGTGAACCCCTCTAAACCCCTCTAAGTCTATGTGAACCCCTCTAAACCCCTGTAAGCTCCTAAACCACTCTAAAACACCTCTAAACCCCACGATAACCCCTGTAAACCCTCAAATCCCCCTGGAAACCACTCTAAACCCCTGTAAACACAAACCACTCTAAACACCTCTAAACCCCTTTAAACTCTTGTAAACCACTGTAAACACATCTAAACCCTTCTAAGTCCCTGTAAACCCCTCCAAAGACTTGTAAACCCATCTAAATCTCTGTGAAACCCTCCAAACCGCTCAAACTCATCTAAACGCCTGTAAACTCCTGTAAGTCACTCTAGCCCCCCTCTAAAGTCCTGTAAACCCATGTAAACCATTATAATCCCCTCTAAACCAGCGTAAATACCTCTAAACCCCTGTAAACCCTTGTAAATCCATCTGAACCCTCGTAAACCCCTCTAAGCCGCAGTAAAGCCCTCTAAACCCCTGTAAACCTCTCTACAACCCTCTAAACCCCTGTAAACTATCAAACCTCTCTAAACACCAAGCCCCTCTAAGCGCCTATAAACCCATGTAAACGCCTGTAAAACCTCTAAACCCCTCTAACCCACTCTAAACCCCCCTAAAAAAAACCCCTCCTAAACCCCCGTAAACCCCTCCAAACCCGTAAACCCCTCTAACCCCTCTAAACCCCTTGGTAAACCCTCTAAATCGCAGTACTCCCTGCAAACCCCATCTAAAACTCATGTAAACCCCATGTAAACCCCTCTAAAACCCTGTAAACCTCTCTAAAAATCCTCTCTAAAACCCTGTAAAACTACCAAACCTCTAAACACCGCTAAAACCCTCTAACCCCCATGTAAACCACACTAAACCCTCTGTTAATCCCCTCTAAACCCATCAAACCCCTGTAAACCCCTCTAACCCCTGTAAACTCGTCTAAACCCTGTGAACCCCTGTAAACTGCTCAAAACCATTCTAAACCACTCGAACCCCAAATCCTCTAAACTCCTGTAAACCTCCATAACCATATGTAAACCCTCTAACCCCCTATAAACCCGTATAAACCCCTCCACACCCTTCAAACCCCTCTAAACCTTGGTAAAAACCCCTCTAAACCCCTATAAAACGCTCTAAGCACCTCTAAACCCCCTTGTAAACCCCTCTAAAGCCCCTCTAAACGTCTGGAAATACCCTCCCCTCTAAACCCCTGTAAATAACTCTAAACCCCCGTTAAACATCTCTAAACCCCTCTAACCCTCTCTAAACCCTGTAAGCTCCTTCTAAAACCCCTCTAAACCCCTGTAAAGCTCATGTAAACGCATCTACATCCATCTAAACCTGTAAACCTCTCTAACCCACCCTGTAAAACCTATGTAAACCCCTCTAAACCCCTCTAAACCCCTTGTAAACCCCTCAAACCCCGTCTAATCTCTTCTAAACCCCTCTAAACACCTGTATACCTTTGTAAACCCCTCTAACCTCTCTAAATCCCCGGAAACACCACCTATAAATCCCTGTAAACCACTGTAAACCTCTCTATACCTCTATAACCCCATGTAACACCCTCCAAACCCATCTAAACCCCTCTAAAAGTAGACAAAAGTGCTGGAGGAATGCAGCGGGTGAAGCAGCATATATGGAGCGAAGGAAATAGGCAACGTTTCGGACCGAAACCCTTCTTCAGACTGAAGTAGGGTGCGGGAAGAGTGGGGGGGGGGGGGGGGGGGGGGGTGGGAGAAAGGAAGAAGAGGAGGCAGAGGGCTGAGGGAGAGCTGAGACGGGGCTTGAATATTGACCTGTAATTTCCGGTAGCCCTTGCTGTCTCCTCTCCTCTTCCCCTACTCAGCTGTCCCCTCTAATCCCTGTAAACCCTTGTAACCTCCTCTATCCCCCTGTAAACCACTGTGAACCTCTCTGAACCTCCGTAACCCACTTTAAACCTTCTCTAAACCATCTGAACTCCTCTAAAAACCCCCTCTCCTTTAAACCTTCCAGAACCACTGTAAACCCCTCCTAAACCCCAGTCTAAACCCCTGGTAAACAACTGTAATTCTCTCTAACCCACTACAAAGCCCAGTAATCGCATGTTGCCTGTAAAACAACCGGTAAACCCCTCTACACCCTTCAAAACCCTTCTAACCCCTTCTTAACCCATTTCAAACCCCCAAACCGCTCTAAAGCCCTCTACGCCCGTCCAATCCCCTATAAACCACTCCAAATCCCTCAAAAACCCCTCCAAAGCCTTCGAACTACCTCTAAACCTCCTCTAAACCGCTGAACCCTTCCAAAACACCTCTACAACCCTTCTAAACCCAACAAAACCGTCCTCAAGACCCCTCAAAACCCCTGTAAACCCCCTGTACTACTCTCTAAATCCCTCTAAACCCCTGTAAACCCTGTAAACCCCTGTAAACCCTGTTATACCCTCTAAACCCCATATAAATCCATCTAAAACCCTCGAAACCCCGCTAAAACCCCTTTATACCCCTGTAAATACCTCATAAGCCCCTTTTTTCTAAAATGCCTGTAATCCAATCTAAACCCCTGTAAACACGTCTAAACCCCGTAACCCCCTCTAAACCCCTCTAACCCCTGGAAACCCCTGTAAAAACCCCTCTAAACCCCTCTAAATCCATCTAAACCCATGTAAACGCATGTAAACCTCTCTAAGGGTACACAAAAAGCTGGAGAAACTCAGCGGGTGCAGCAGCATCTAAGGAGCGAAGGAGATAGGCGACGTTTCGGGCCGAGACCCTTCTTCAGACTGGTCAGGGATCAGGGAAACGAGAGATATAGACGGTGATGTGGAGAGATAAGGAACAATGAGTGAAAGATATGCAAAAAAGTATCGGTGATAAAGGGAACAAGCCATTGTAAGCTGTTTGTGTGTGTGAAAATGAGAAGATTACGGTGCGACTAGGGTGGGGGTGAGAGATAGAGATAGAGGGAATGCAGGGCCCCAGGGCTTCTGAGGGATGAGGTGGAAGGGGAGGAGACAGCAAGGGTTAACAGAATTGAGAAAATTCAATATCAAGCCCAAAGGATATGCAGACTCCCCAAGCGGAATATGAGGTGCTGTTTCCTCCAGCTTGCGGTGTTGCTACTTGTCTGGACGTGGAGGAGGCCCAGGACCGAGAGGTCGGATGTGGGAATGGGAGGGAGTTGAAGTGCTGAGCCACCGGGATGGTCGGGTTGGTTATTGCGGACCGAGCGGAGGTGTTCGGCGAAGCGATCGCCAAGCCTCCGCTTGGTCTCACCGATATAGTTCATCTGGCATCTGGAGCAGCGGATGCAGTAGATGAGGTTGGAGGAGGTGCAGGTGAACCTCTGTCGGACCTGGAAGGACTGCTTGGGTCCCTGAAGGGAGTGGAGGGGGGAGGTGAAGGGACATGTGTTGCATTTCTTGCGGTTGCTAAGGGAAAAGTGCCCGTGGAAGGGGTTGAGTTTTTTAGAGGGGGGAGGGGAGGAAGAATGGACAAGGGAGTTGCGGAAGGGAGCGTCTTTGCGGATGGCGACAGGGGGGGGAGATGGGAAGAAGTGGCGGGTGGAGGGGTTCACGTTGGAGGTGGCGAAATGCGGAGGACTATATGTTGTATTTGCGGATGTGTGCGGGGTGAGATGGAAAGGTGAGGGACCGGGGGACTCTGCCGCTGTTTGCGAGTGGGGGTAATGGGGAGCGTGGGCATTGTGCGGGGTATGGAGGAGACCCTGGTGCGAGCCTATCAATAGTGGGGGGGGGAATCCCCGTTCTCTGAGAATGAGGCCATTTTTGATTACCTTGGTGTGGAAAACACTATCCTGGGAGCCAGATGCGGTGTAGACGAGGAATTGGGAATAGGGGATGGAGTCCTTACAGGTTTCAAGCAGGGTGGGAGGAACCAGTAGTCAGGTAGCTGTGGGAGTCAGTAGTTTGTAGTGGATGTCGTCAGGAGCGTATCACCTGCAATAGAGATGGTGAGGTCAAGGAATGTTAGGGAAGTGTCGGAATGGTCCCAAGTGTATTTGAGTGCCGGATGGAAGTTTGGTGGTGAAAATTAATGAAGTCTGTCAGTTGTGTGTTGAGTGCAGGAGGTGACACCAAAGCAGTCGTCGAGTAACGGATGAGGTAGAGGTCGGGGAGGGGACTGGTACGCCGATAGAACAAGGAAGTTCGACGTACCAACAAAGAGGCAAGCGTAGCTGGGGCCATGCGTTGTCCCATAGCTACGCCTTGTGTTATGAGGAAATGGGGAGGAATCAAAAGTAAACCTCTCTAAAATCTCTAAGCCCCTGGTAAACTAACAACAAAAACCCCTCTAAACTCTATAACCCCCTGGTAAATCCATGTTAACGCATCTTACCACCTGTTAAACCACTCTAAACATCTGTAATCCCTCTTAAACCCTGAAAACCTCTGGGTTAAACCTCCTCAAAACCTGTCTATTCTCTTCTAAACCGTCTAAACACCTGGTAAACCCTCGTAATTCCTATAAAGTCACCAAAGCACCTGTAAATCCCTGACAACCCCTGTAAACCTCTCTATTCCTCTCAAACGGCTCCAAAACCCCGTTAAACCCCTCCGGAAAACCCCTCTATGCCTCTCAATCCCATCTAAACCCCTCTAAAGGCTAGACAAAAGTGTGGTGAAATCAGCGGGATATGAGGCGGCATTATGGTGCGACAGAATAGGCAACGTTTCGGGCCGAAACCTTCTTCGCACTTTAATGGGGGGGGTGGGGAGAAGGAAAGAAGAGTAGGAGCCAGAGGACTGTGAGAGTGTGAGAAGGTTCCTTGAATTTTAAATTTCCTTCCAATTTCCGTAGCCTTGACTGTCTACTCTCCTCCTCCCTCTCAGCTCTCCCCTCTAAACCTTGTAAATCCTGAAAAACTCCTCTGACCCTTTGTATAACTTCTCTAAACCTCTGGTTAACCACTCCAAACCCCTGTAAACCCCATCTACCCTATAAAATAAACCCATGTGTAAACCCTGTAAAAACTATCTAAAACCCATGTAACCCCCCTAAAACACCTGTAACCAGTTAACCATCGAAACCCCCTGTATTCTCTCGAAACCTCTTAAACCCAGTATTCCCATGTAATCGCGGTAAACATCTCTAACCCCCTCCAAGTCCCTCCAAATCCCTCTACATCCTCTAAATCCCGACAACCTCCACCAAACCGTCTGAAGCCTCTAAAACCCATCCAAACCCTCCCAAAGCACTCTAACCATTCTATATACCTCAAAAAAATCTTCTAAACCCTCCTATAATATCCTGTAAACCCCTTTAAAACCCATCTTAAGCCCAGTAGTCCATCCATACCCCTCTATTCCCCTTGTTAAACAAATCATAAAACCACCTCTAAAACCCCTGTTAAACCCCTGTTAAACCATCCAACACATAAAACCACTCTTAAATCCTGCTAAACACCCTCAAAACCGGTGGTAATCACTGCAACCGCTCCTATACCAGGTACAACCCTCTAAACCAGTTAAACATCTCTAAAACTATTTTAACCCATTCGAAGCACTGTTTGTAACCCCCTCGAAACTATCCAAAACAACTTTATGCTACTGTAAAACCCTGTATCCCACTATAAACCACTGTGACCCCCTAAACCCGTGTGTGAATCCCTCTAAACCACTTAAACACATGAAACCGTCTAAAACACCTGTAATCTCCCTCTAAACCCGTGCTAAATTCTCTTAACCCATGTCACCCCTCGAAACAACTGTAGTCCCTCTAACATCTGTAAACCCTCTAAACACCCCTAGAAGAATGCCATCTGAACCCCTCTTTAACACATCCAAACCCCATGAAAACCTCTCGAAACCTCCTAATTCCCTGTAGCCACATGTTAACCCCTCTCTAATCCTCTTCAACTCCTGTTAACGTTCTTACCCCCATGTGAAACCTCTCTAAACCCTGTAAACCACTCTTTACCAACTCTAAACACCTCTAAACTCCTGTCAACCAAACCACTCTTAAACACCTCTAAACACCTCATCTCATGTTAACCGCTGTAAACGCATCTCTAAACCCCTCTAAACCCTTCTAAACTCCTGTAAACCTCTAAAGTTTCCCAAACCCGTCTACACCCCTGTGACTGTGAAACACTGTGAAACCGCCTCCAAAAACCCATAACCCCTTCTAACACCTCGTAAGCCACTCTAGCCCCCTCTAAAGCTCTGTAAACCATAAACCACTCTAAACCCTCAAAACCCCTCTATACCTTGTAAACCCATTTAAACCCCTCTAAATCCATGTAAAACCCCTCTAAAATCCCCTAAACACTAAATTCTTGTACACACATCTAAATCTCATGTAAACCCCTGCAAACCGCTCAAAACCCATGTAAAGCACCCGAAACCCTCATAAACCCATCTCAAACGCCGTTGAACCCACTCTAACCCACTGTAAACCACTGGGTAAACCTCTCTAAAACCTTTTTTACACATCATAAACCCTCCGAAACACCATGTTCAACCCCTCTAAACGCTTCCTCAACCCCATTATCCCTCTAAACCCCTCTAAACACCTGTATTCCCTTTAAACCCCGTACCCATGTAAACCCCCTGTAACGCACCCAGACCCTTTACACCCACCATGAACCCCTACAAAACACGGAAAACCTACTCTAAATTTACTAAACCCTCAAAACCCCTGTCAACACTGTAAACCCTTCTAAACCCCTGTACAACCCTCTAAACCCATGTAAACCTCTCTAAACCCTTTAAACACATCGGAACCCTGGAAACCTCGAAACCTCTCAAAACACATTTTATACACCTATAACTCATGTAATTCCCTCTTAACCCAACTGTAAAACCCCTCTAAAACCTGTGTGATCCTCTTAAACCCTGTAAACCCGCTAAAACACCTGTTAAACCACTCTAAACCTGTTCACCCTTCTAAAAAAACACCTCTATCCCCTCTAAACATGTGTAAACTCTAAACCCATATAGTAAGCCATCTGAAACCCCGCTTAAACCCATCTGACCCCTGAAAACATCTCTAAAACCTCTTCTATAATCCGGTGAGGCCCCTGTTAACCCCTTAACTCTCAATTCTGTAAGACCCTCTAACCTCTATAAACCAACTGTAAACCACTCTAACCTCTCTAAACCCCTGTAAACCCCAAACACTCTAAAAACACCTCTAAACCCCTCTACTCAGTAAACCGCTGTAAACGCATCTAACCCCCGTTAATTAACCATCAACCCGCGGGTAAACCCCTCTAAAAACCCTTTAAAAACCAGCTAAAAACCGCTGAACACAATATGTCAACCTCTAAACCCCTGTAATCCCCACTAACCCCTGTAAACTCGCACCTCCTGACTCAGAACCGTTTCATCTACTCGAGTATAGCTGCTCTGAACCGGGGCCCTGCTGAGTTGCCCCCACCCCATGAACTGTCTCCTCGGTGGTTCACGTTCGCATGGACACATTTGCACTTTAGACTGTTTTGACTGTTATATTTTTGTAAAACATGTACTCGGGGTATCTAAACCTAAATCTGAATAGTTGTTTAAAGTTATGACATCGGGATGGAAGCTGGCATACCAAATCTCGTTGCACATATGAGCAATGGCAATAAAATGTATTATTATTATTAAACAACCCCTCTACCACCTCTAACCCCCTCGAAGGTCGTGGGCGAAACCCCTCTCAAACCCATAACCCACAACCCCCCCCCCCTACCCTCAAACCCCTCTACTCTCCTAAACCCCTCTACCAACAAGTTTAACCCCAATTAAACACCCACTCCCCCACCTCAACCCTCTCACACCCCATCCTCCTCCACTCACCCTCTTATCACCCCACAACGCGTCACACAACTCCACACCACCCACAATC